>JAPMOR010118475.1:0-10003 GCA_026543865.1 Argiope aurantia | reverse complement strand
TATATATATATATATATATATATATATTCTTAATTTAATCCAAATTAATTTCCAAAACTTTATCTTAATTTAGCCCATAGTAACTTCATTCTAAAAATATTCTCTTATTTCGTGATCCAATTCCACTTTCGGTTTAATTAATTCCTCTGTAAAAAATAATACGCAATCAGAACTACGTTTCAAATGAAATGATACTTCGGTACCTTTGAAAAGGTGTCAAAGGTCACCACATTGGCGCGTGGCCAGAAATCCTATGTTATATAAGGTTAGTGATCATTTGTTTCGTTCCTTTTGCCCTTTTTGCCTCCTGGTTTCTGTGCCGCACTGCGCCTTCTTGTTAAAATCATGCCTGCCACTCGGAATAGAATAAAACGAAATTAAAAATACAAAGTCTCTTCACTGCTTGTCGAATATTTAGCCGACAAGATTCGAAATTCATTACATATTATTTAGTAGACAAGGATAGTTTCCTGTGAAAAATTTTTTTAAAGAATTAATCCCTGGGCAATTTGATGTTACGGTATGGCTCCTTGTTTCGCAGTGCATCGAAGTTGGTTCCGTATTGATGCGGCCATCCACGCTTGTCTCCGATGGCGAAGCTGTTTCGGATGCGTCGTTCCACGACGAAGTTCATACCAACCGATGCAATATCCCTTGCATTTCGTCATGTTGCTGCATCGTCGATGGTACCGTGTCTAACCTGTGGCCTCATCTGCCATTCCTGTTCTGCTGTTCAATTCCCTGATGTTTTTGTGCTGTTTATTTTCAAAAAGTTCCAACCTGTGCCATGATTCATCAAAAAGTTATTTGTGTTAAAAAAAAAGCCTCCATCAACTGACTCAACGGATTAAATTCAAGATTCTGAACTTTTGATTTGATTTTAAATTGCATTTTTCTATTATAATATGATTGCAAATAATCTTTTTAGATTATTCAAAATATCATGAGTTTTTATTTAAAATATTGAGTTTTTAAATTTTTTCAAATCTTTTATTTAAAATTTATTCATAATATTATAATTTGTTGAATTTGAAATTTATGTTCATGCTATTAATAACTAAGAAAAAAAATGATTCCCCAATTTTATTAAATTTATCTAACTCAAAAGTTTTTAAAAATTATGCATAAAAACCTTGTGAACGAAAAAGAAATAACATATCTAGATTCTTATATACCGGGTGCCGCATAAATTCGTGCAAAATTCTAAAAATCATATTTAAAAAAGTAATGCTCGAAAAAAATTTCGGTTTGCGGGAATATGTTTAGAGAGCCTTTGAATTTTGTTATTTCCATTTAAAATATGTATTTAAAAATGACCCATAGATGGCGCTCAGACGTCATTCCGAGACTATGCAAATCAGTATAGCTATAAAACACAAGGTTGGAAATAGATCTGTCATTCGACGTTAGTAGCATGCTATCGTTACCGGATCGAGCATTAGTGGTTAAATTGTTCTATATGAATTGTGAATCCGCGACTAAAGCATTGCGACAGTTACGGACGATGAAAGGAATTAAGACGAAGAAAAACCCAATATCATTGAATGCGATATTGAATTTAGTTCGCCGTTTTGAGGAAACGGGAAGATTAGAGGATCGTCCACGTAGTGGCAGACCATCCGTCAGCGCTAACCGCGTCCCTGTTGTCCAAAGGGTCATGAGAAATGTGGCAGCCGAGTCTTCAAGGGACAGTTCCAGTGCACGTGAAGCAGGTAAAATAACAGGAATTCCGGAAAGGTCGATCCGACGCATTCTGCACGAAATCTTGAAACTGCATCCGTACAAGATAGAGGCATTTCACCAGCTGTTGCCAGTAGATTGCGAGAAAAGACAATCCTTTGCAACATGGGTACTCGCACAAATGGAAACACATTCACTGAGGACAGAGTGCTAAGCAGTGGATGTAAGAATGAGTAGTTTCTCACGATCGCCAGATCTTTCTCCAGCGGACTTTTGGTTGTGGGGATACCTGAACTCTCGTGTCTACCGGGGCTCTCCTGCCACTTTGATGGAACTGAAAGATGCCATTCAATTGGCCATTAGTGGCATCGATGCCGACATGTTACACGGAGCTGTAATACTCGTAGTTACGCTCCTCACTTGCTTCATTCCTTGTGGATACCATGTTGAGCATATTTTGTTTTAAAATAAAATGTACTATAATGTTACTGTGCTCTGTTTTCCTGATTTGCATAAACCGTCACAGTATTACCGTGTGAACGCCATCTATCGGTCATTTTTAAATACATTTATTAATGGAAATAACGAAATCCAAAGGCTCTCTGAACATATTCCCGCAAACCGCAATTATTTTTGAGCATTACTTTTTTTATTATGATTTTTTGAAGTTTGCACGAATCTATGCCGCACCCGGTACTTAATAATTAATGACACATGATAATAAGACTAAGGTAGTGAATACCTCAGGGATAATTATTACACCCTTGACAGTTATTGAGTTGCCCTCTATTCTCACTGTGACCAAATACTTGATTTTTACAAAATACAAATATTTTTTTTATATTACATTTTTTTTCAAATTCTATAAGGGTATTTTGAGTCTTAAGTTTGTTACCTTCATTCAAAAGGGTTTTGTTTGATATCTTTGAATTTTGCATCTATTACTTTTGGTTCTAAGTTTGATGTTTTTGAATTTTACAATTATTATTATCTATTCCAGATGATTTATTTGAAATACATGAATATTGCGTTTATTAACATTTCAAAAGTTTTAAATCAGACCATTCCATTTTACAAGTGTTATTTTCATTTCTAAGTTTTTCATTAGATATTTATGAATCTTATATTCATAGTTTCAGTTCAAAGTGTTTAATATGAAATATTTCAATTTTCAAGTATTACTTTCATATCCAAGTTTTTTACCTGAAGTTTTAAATCTTTTGTTTTTATTTATAGCTAAATTGCTTTGCTTAAAGTCATAAATCATACTGTTATTTCATTTCGGTGAAATCAAAACAATATTGATATTATATAGAATAATTTAATATTTAATTTCTAATTTAATAATCTTGTTGAGTCAGACTTCCCAGAATTCAAGATTAATATAGGTAAATATACTATAGACGGTCTTCATTAAATTAAGTTTATTAATTCAGTTTTTACAGAAAAAGGGTCAAATTAAGTTTGTGTAATATACTGTTTAATTTATTACTGTTGATTAATAAGGTTTTTATATACTATTTTCACAAAAATAATTCTTTTCATGCTTCTAATATAAAATGATAATTTTGATGTCTGTATTAATATTTGTATAATGTGAAGGCAAGGCAAACTGAGGTGTCACTTTCAATATACTTTTAAATTAAACTTACACAGACACCACTGTAGAATATGGATGCGTGTCAAAGGGCCCCGACATACTTCCAGTCTTGCGGTGGGGGAAAATGTAATGATATTTAGACTCTTGATTTAATCCAAATTAATTTCCAAAACTTGATCTTAATTTAGCCCATAATAACTTCATTCTAAAAATATTCTCTTATCTCGAGATCCAATTCCACTTTCGGTTTAATTAATTCCTCTGTAAAAAATAATACGCAATCATAACTACGTTTCAAACGAAAGTGATACTTCGGTACCCTTGAAAAGGTGTCAAAGGTCATTACAATGGCGCGTGGCCAGAAATCCTATGTTATATAAGGTTAGTGATCATTTGTTTTGTCCCTTTTGCCCTTTTTGCCTCCTTCTTTCTGTGCCGCGCTGCGCCTTCTTGTTAAAATCATGCCTACCACTCGGAATAGAATAAAACGAAATTAAAGATACAAAGTCTCTTCACTGCTTGTCGAACCTGCACTCTATTAAACGAAAATATATTACATATTATTTAGTCGACAGGATTCGAAAATGTTACACACACACACACACATATATATATATATATATATATATATATATATATATGAGAAAGAGAGAGAGAGAGAGACTGATAGATAAGTCTCGTGATTGATCCAAACTGCTTTAAACTGGTTAATGACTTAAATTAATTAAGACAAATAAGGACTTAAAATTAATAATGCTCTCACATAATAGCTTGAAATTTGCGATCGTAGATTACATTTTAACTTTTCATATATATTATTTTTAATTTTTATTGTTAAAAATAAATATAGAATTTTTAAAAGATGTAGATTCATTTTATAGGGAATCTCAAATTAAAACTGTGAAATGTATTTTTTGTTGTTGTAATAAACAGGTCCATGTATTAAGTGAATAATTATGCATCGAATTTTCTTTCCGAATGCAAAGGGTTAATAAAGTACAATTGAAATTAATAATTATTTACAGCTGCATTTTTCAAGTAGGGTCATGCAATAACACCTTAATCACAAACTGACTAATCTGACCACCGGAAGGCATACGGAAAAACTTGAATGATCGAACCACCTCAGCAACACCGTTCGCAATTGTGGTTGAATCCTAAGTCACCAACCAAAGTACAACCCATCTTCAAGGAAGTACGTCCCGTCATGGATGAGAAGACCCCGACCTCCAACTTTTCGTATACCCACAGGGGTGGCGAGAACCAACCATCATACTGGAAGATTCTTATCTTCAATTAGTAGGTGACCCTGTTGGGTGCATTAAAACATTAAGGATTAAGTAGACAATGATTTTTTTTACATAAGCCCTGTCTATTATTTCTGCTAGGGGTCCGCTGATACATCAGCATTTTTCTTATCGTAAGCACATACCTCCCTTTAAAAGCTAAGTATTAATATCAATGCATTTGTGGCAAAAAGTTCTTTTAAAATAGTTATTCTTCCCTTAAAGTTAAACTCCATCTATTTAGCATTTGTTCAACACACTTTCTCATAAGATTGGAGTATTAACCTTTACGCCCTAATATGTTGATAACCTCCAAACTAAACTAATCTCTAAGTGACCTTTGTAACACGAATTCAATAAAAAAAAATCAGATTTATTCCGTAAACATTATGTCTCTTTTTTAAAATTTTCGTAATTTATATTTATTTTCTCCTTGAATGTTTGTATTACTCGTTTTCAATGAATCAATGGTTAGTGCATGGTTAGTGAAATATTTATAGCCAAAACTTAATAGTATTTTGATGAGTAGAGCTCGTTACACAACCCTCTGAGTTGAAAAGTGTTTGACTTAAACAATATTGTATAGAACAATAATCTAAAAAATATTAAATCAAAGTTCCCCCCCCTAATGAAAACTTTGATTTTGGACGGACTTGATGGTTTTTAAGATAGCACGCATACTTTATCCAGATCGGCCGCCACACGTAATGAAATTTTGTATTTTGAAATTAAATTCACATGATCCTAGAGTTTCTATTTCACTTGCAGTCACCTCTTTGTTATATGTGTGTGCAGTTTTTTGAAAGGCCAGTGTAAGCGGTTTTATCTTGTAGAATAAAAGTTCCCTAAAACTAAAGAGGCATTCTGCTTATGATTATTACTAACTATTAACGTCAATGAGGTCTAAATCTGTTTTTATACTAATAGGGTTTTGAAGAGCTTCCCTTTTGAATTCTGAAACATCTATTAGCGTGTGCAATATATCACCACGAAGATATAAAGAACTGCGCGTTAAATTAAACATATTTTGTTAGAACTAAGCAGCTAATAACAGCACACTAAGAATTTACCCACCACTGATGGGGCTAGGCCTAATTAGATATATAGAATGTTCGAGAACGATCCAATCTGAATATTTAAGAAAGATCTAGAACCTTCCAGATCTTAGACAAACAACATATAGTGATTTAAATAAAAGATATCCAATCTTTTGGATAAAACATAGTAGCTGGAATTAAAACCATGGATTAACCAATCTTAAATGAGATGCTCTGCCAACTGAGTCACAATGATTGCTAGTTTTTCTCGTTTATACGGCAATATATTTACTGTATGTCTGCCCACTTTCCTTAAAAGAGGAATTTTAATTTTCTGGTATTGCTTTTCACTGACCTTTTCAAAGTCAATGGCCCTGTATCACTTCAACATTTTGGTCAAAATAAATTTAACAAAATCATATATCACTCATATTTTTTTTGCATTCAATCGAATAAAATTTCGAAAAAATAATGCTTCTCCGACATATCCTACTATATACCATTAAAACCAGTATAAATATACTCACATAAATCGCCAGAGCATACTTCAAAAATTGGGACGCTTTGAACCTCGAATTTGTGAAAAAAGTACCAGCGACAACATCTTTTTGTTTTTATTCTTCTACGATTTTCTTTTCCTATCGATATCCCATAAATAGGAGCATATCTGTGGAAAAATTCTTTTTGTAGCAGATTAGATCCTCTTTCTTTTTCTTCAGTCGAGGTCTGTTTCTGAAAGCTTTTCCTCTTTTTCTTCATATCTCTCAGAAGTACTCAAGAGTGAAAGAATGTGAAAAAAGAGGCAAAGAGGCAAAGGCCGCTCGGAATCGTTGCTTCTATTTCGAAATGTATAAAAGTCGGCACCGTCCAGGGGAAGATTTTTCCCCCTGTCTGATTGAAGTAAGCACTGCAGGAAGTAATGTTAAAAGTAATCGGCTGCTGCAAAAGCCTTTCAAAGTCTTTGTATATAAGGGAATACATATTAGAATTTCTTATTCCTTCCGTGTCACTCGATGGAATCTTCTGTTCTATGAAGAAGAAAAACTATGTAGTTATTCAGTGCTTGCAGAATCTCTTTTCTGTGATGGAACTAGTGAAATAATGACAAAAAGGTCACTGTAACAAAAATCAAAGTAAAATGTTGGGGGAAGAGCAAATTTACAAAGCGAAACAAAGTGCATTATATAATATATGTGTTAGAGATACGTATAAAAATATTTATCGTTCTGCAGAAAATTCAATAACAATAGTTCTTTTATAAATAATATAACTTTTACATTCTAATATATAAAACCCCGAAAGAAGAAAAAAATTGAAAATTATATATAACTATCGATATTTCGTATTGCTGTTTCGCGTCCATTCCCAGTTTTTTCTCTATGCTTCTTCGGGTGATAACTCTTTATTGGCCTGACAGGAAAATCGGGCGAATGTTCACGCCAGGTTGTAACTTTTTTTGGCGTGTTAGCGATATGTTGCCAGATGTGGCAACCTTTTCTTATCATTTTCTATTAACCCTAAAAGCGAAAATGTATGCCTCAAACGCGATTAATCGACAATTTTCTACTCCTGCATTTTGAGGCTTCAAAAATATCAAACCAAAACAACATCATGTTCTTACATCATAAAAATATTGCAATTGTCAAAAAATCGGAACTGGAGATTTTGATGAATCCTCATGTGTCAGATCTGATACTGCACAAAAAATAAATTTTTGGAATTATGAATACCCTTCTTTTCTTGCTGAATTCAGTTAGCAAGGTAACTGAACAAAAGGATGTCTTCTGTGATTATTAACATAAATTGCAGATAAGTAGTAAATTTTTGACGAAACCAATTCAAGAAGCGTTTATATACTTGTGAGTATTTATATATTTCACCTGTCTTTCTGTCTATTCCTAGATATTTGAACTCGATAGCTTAAAATCTGAAATGAAATTATCTACATAGTTTTTAAACAAAACTGTAAGTCCGAATCAAAAATAATCATTGAGGCTAATCATTTTAAAATCATTGAAATTAAAGTTTTTCCCTTAAGAGAGAAAAAAAATCCCAAGGTGCATAGGGCATGTTCTTTACTTTTCTATTTGTACAAAAACATTATGATTTAAAGGCATACCAGAAGGTATTGTTTGCCAACTGATTCTAAGACCCTCCGCACTTTTACACATGTGTTATGTTGAGTTTATTTCGTAAAAATAGGGGTGAGCGGAAAGATGAAAGAATTTTACATTTAAGAATAAAGTAAATTCGAATGACACGAGGACTGAATTAAAATAAAATAATTTGGTGAGAGATGACACAATACCCAGATACACTTGAAAAATTTGAAAGAGAAAGCATCTAATATGGCGGAGAGCAAGATTAAAGAATTTGTTGGAGTTGGTCACAACAACTAAAGCAGAATATAAAAATCAGGCATATGATTAAAAACAAATTCTTTAATGAAATATAAAAAGGTCTGGATCTTGCAGAGTATACAGCTACAACCTACACCAAGTCCGTGTACGTTCTTTTTATTTAAAGTACAAAGTTTTATTTAAAAGTCCTCTGGAACCGATCTCTGTTTGATTTGAATATGCAACAGAATTCTGGAAATGCACTCATCCATCTACCTCTCACCCCTTAGTAAGATAGAATTGTCGAAAAGAAGTCGTCTCAGGATACTGAAATGAATAGTAATGCATCTTATTTATTGAATTTTTGTTGTATGTATGAAATACCACGCATGAAAATTGAAAATTCCGTTTGGAAGTTATATAAGCTCAAAAGAAAATCCCAATGTCTTTTTCCCTGTTTTTTGCCTTCCTTTCAGACTACGTTCTCCCGCTGATCTTAGTTATTGCTGAGAAATCTTAGTAAAAATATAAAATATATGATTTTATATATGATATTTTGTAAAATATTTTGAATATAATATTCATAAAACAGAGGTATAATAAAACATTATAATTACATATATAATAATGTCATAACATTATAATTGCAAATTCAACATTTAATTATACGGTTTTAAAGACATGGAACAAACTCTATGGGTAGATGGCATAAAGATCCTCATTTTTACAATATAGCATGCAGTCATAAATGCAAAGATAGTACCCAAGAGAGCTCTTTGTCGGTGAATAAAAAAAAATATCAATGACTTATTGAATTTGTGGTCTTTTTCTCTTTATAGAAGTTTCACTACATTTAAAAAAAACTACCCTAAAGTATAAGCAAAGTATTTATTCAAAAATTCTATTATCATTAAAGAAAGAATTTAATCCTTCAGCATTTCGTTATATGAAATATTTTACCTCGCGTAAACAAAGCATTTCTGTGAAGAAATATCCACCTAGAAAGTAAGACAACCGCTATGCAAGGAATGCGATGCTCTACCTTCATGGAACTGCTGACTTCAATTATCCTAATAGCTTCCATTTATTTTAATGCTTCCGTGGCGGGATTTGGAAAAAGGAGATTTCAGTTGTTGGTCTCCGTTAATGCCACAGTCCCCGAAGAACTCAGATTTCACGGAGGGTATCGAGTTCGCAGAGAAATTATTATGAGGAATATAAGCCAACCCTGTTTTCAATATTATTTATTCCGAAAAGCAAAAGTAATGATGCATAATTCATAAGTGCAGTGGATATTTAAGTGCCTGTGTCTAAAAAGAAAATATCTTTTCAGATTTCTGATAAGTTATGAGAAAAGCGTACATTAGTTTTATTTGTATATTAATATTATTTAATGGAAAAATATCAAATTCCTTTTTTTTTAGAAACTTTTTTAGAAATCTTTATAGTTTTAGTTTAATATTTATAAAATGCGTAATGAAATTTTAAAAGATTTTTTTTTCTTGGAAAAGGGACATAATTTTCTAAGGTGCAGAGTATAAAGATAAAAGTTAATACCAGCTCGGGATATTTTCTGTCTCTCTAAGTGCATTAAATATTCGTAGATCGTCTTAAAATTCATGTAACAATAACCAAAGTTACTGATAAAACCAGACTATGGTAATAAATCTCTATAATGGACTACTTTTAATGTTCTGTTGGATTTATATATAGGATATATGAGTGTTAATATTTTCGGTGTTGCTTTGGCCTGCTTTCAACTGTTTAACTTTTTATATAAAAACAGACTCTACTGTTTTGTAAAAAAAGCTAGACGATGTTATTTTGCTCGCCCTATCCCACTAGGGGGAGGAGGTCCCCTCATAATTGAGAATGAGAAATTTCCGAAATGGTGGGTGGTTCTCGTCACCCTAGTGGGTTCAGAAAAAAGGTGGGGGTCGGAGGCCTCCCATCGATGATGGGATGTATTTCCTACGGGTAGGGTTGTATCGTGGTCGGTGAAGGCCCTTAGAAGTCAACCACAGTTCCCGCCAGTGTTGCTGTTGTTGCGGTCCTGTTATT
>JAPMOR010118471.1:1091318-1152717 GCA_026543865.1 Argiope aurantia | reverse complement strand
TGCAAAATGTATTTTCAAAATATATTTCGATTCCGAATTTTATTTAGCACACTTTTTTATTTCAGCATTAAATGAAGATTTAAAAATTTGTTATTTCGTCTATCGAATTGTTTTGATAGAAATAAAATTGTGGAAACATAATATATGACATAATCTCTTGTTCAAAATTTTAATCTTCAAAATTTTAAAACTTATAAAATAAGATTAAGTAGATTAGTAAATCTACTTATTCTTCTAGTAGATTTAATCTACTAGTAGATTATTAATTTACTTAATGATTAAGTAGATTAGTAAAAATAAGTTGCAAGTTAAAGATGTTTTTTGAATATACATTTGTCTCAAATTCCTTTAATGATTTAGTTCAAAATAAGAATGTATAACTTTTTAGAAATATAATGTGTAAACTTCTTTAAAAATTTAATTAAAATTCTACGAAAAAAAATCTCTTAGTATTGCTTCAGAAAATTCCAAATCGTGTTTTATAATGAAAAATTCAACTCTAAAAAAATCAATAAACATAATGGTTTATATTGAAGATGTAATACTGAAGATAATTAGAATAAAATTTTAAGCCGAATGTCGTAAGAAATATTATTTTCGAAATGAATAAAATGTTTCAAAAAGTGTTGTTTGTTATTTGGTTGATAGTAGGTTCCGTTATCTCGGTATGAAATGAAGATTTAAAATATTATCATCTCTATTATTGAATCGCATTTGACAAATAACAAAATTCTTATATGGTAATATATGATCTGTTATTTAAATTTGGCAAAATAATTTTTATTAATAATTTAAATTCTTAGTGAAAATTAGATGAAAAATAATGTTTTTAAAATAGGTATTAATGTCAGTTTTCATTTCAACGCATTAAAACCAAACAAAAACGTTTGAAAGCATCATATGAAACTTTTCCTTAAAAATTTATTCACTCAGTTATAATGTAAAATTAAAAATTTTTTTTACTGAAAGAAAAAAAAAAATTGCCCCAAAAAATCAATGAGCGAAATACTTTATGCTAAAAAATTTAAATACGCTTGAGTAAAAAAAAACTCTTAGGCTGAAAGAAAATGCAAGCTCGTTGTTGGAAAACCGCAAGGCAATTCATTGCTCAAAGTAGATTTATTATTTCGAATGACGGATTTCTTCTATATGAAATCAATCTAATTATGTACAATTGAATATTCGAAATACGAAAATTACTGTACAAAAGTACCCCAATGAATAAGTATAACTTTCGAATATACTCTCTAATAAAGGCCTCACCTCCCTCCCCAAATAAAATCATGGGCTTTGGACAATACCGTCAACGCCACAAATGCAGATTTTTATTTTTAGACAATGGCATATATGGCACATGAGTTTCGTGCTTCACAGTACGGTGAAGAAAACCAAATATGTATTGCAAATGCCCTTTTTTTCAATCAATTGAAATCAAAATTTAACGCAGAATGCATTTTTAATATCACGATCATATGTTAAATTTCATTTATCTAAGTCGTTGTGTTTTATATTATCGCGTACGGACCAACTAACACTCAACTCTTTGACGGATTTAATTCAAAATTTGATAAGTATCTAATTTAAATGTTAAATTTTTATGTCGATTTTATTCGTATAGCTATTTACTATCTATCATATTCGTTTGTATTCGAATAGCCAAATAGACAGACGCTAAAGACGCTTTTGAGTTATTGTGTTCACAGACTTATGAACAGACATAGTTCCCAAACTGTGTTTTATGGACTCAGGAAATTAATTAAAACTAAGATATTGAGATTAGTGAACAGACTAATGAACAGACATAGTTCCCAAACTGTGCTTTATGGACTCAGGAAATTAACTAAAACTAAGATATTGAGATTAGTTAAAATCTCGAGTTGGATTTTTGACGATCACAATACTTTCTCTTTGCATACTTCGTTATACTAGTAAGTAAAAATGGTCTTCACTTCATAAATCACTCAATTCTTTTATGAATTATAATAAATTTTATTATAAACAGATAACTATTATGGGAAATTTTTATATCCTTTCTGAATTTCGAACTGAAATAAACAATATCAGCTTTCAATAACTCGAATGGCGTATTCTGTAATTTAGCATATCTTCTGATAAAGAAATATTAATTTGAAATAACAAACAAAATTAAATTCAATTTTAGAGGGAGGTACAAAAGTGCATAATAAGTCGCAATAAATTTATACTTTTGATATAATACTAAAAAAAATAAAAAAAAATCTGAAAATAAAATTTAACAAACATAGAAACAGATATCGAAAGACAAAAATATCAAAATGTCACTTTTCTTATTTTAAACGGCGAAAATTTGTCTATATTTCTTTGATAGTATTAGTTTGAATAAATAAGGGAAACAACTGAATCATACTATTCCACAAACAGTTCTCAACTATTTTAGGAAAAAAAAAAAAAAAAAAAAAAAAAAACGGTTTCTTTTAACTTTCATTACAGATTCGGTATGGATCTCCGTTAGATTTCAATCCGGAAGAAAACTAAATAAAAAAAAATGAAAGAATCTTTACTTAAATATTCAATCACCATTTATAACCTATTGAATTTTGAATTTTTCTATTAATTTAGAAAAAAATATATATTAATATTATTTTCATCAATTTAAGTGATCTGACATTTTTAAAATGGAGGTATTCGCTATCAGCAATGACATTTTCGATGGAAGGGTGTGTTTGTGGGGGGGGGGGATCCCATAATTATTAGCATCTTTGATTCAAGTAGAAAAGAAAAATCACACTATAGCATCAGAATTCTACGTTTGAGGTAAATATTATTCAAAATTAATCCTTTTCATTAAATAAACAAAAGACTGATAGATATTATTTTAGCTTAAAAGAAACTAACCGCCTTCGGTGACCAGTTGATCACCATTCATATTAAAAGTAATAATTTAGCCCTTCAACTACAGAAACAGATAAACATCTGAGAAAGACGAAATTTTAGTAATAATTTTACACTGTGGTACCTAATCCGTAGAAAATAAAAGATAAGAAAATTAATTAAGAAAGTAACAGGAAACCCATATTGAAAGGTAGAGGAATTAAATTGGAGTAGATGACCATGAAATTGAGTTAGGATTACAGGATTATTTTTATACTATATAAAGTGGGATAATCATTTAAGTTCTTCTACATGGAAAGCAAAGGGGGAAACGCGTATCAGTAAGCAGTATTTATATTTTTATATTTCGAAAGCTATACCTTCTCATTGTGAATTCTATTTAATAATGAAAATTAAAAAAACAACAACAGTAGTACAGATTTTTCGATTCTCAGTTTCCAGAATGCATTAAAAATAGTTTCATATTAAAATACATATTTAATAACTTTAAAAAATTGAATTAAAGGAACTTCTTATGGTAGGAATTTCAATTGTGTGTTTTTCATAATTTTTGCTAAGTTAAATATTAAAGCGAAATATTGATTAGTAATTTTACAAAATCATATTAATTTTAATATTAACTAGCCGCCTTTGGCGACCAGCCGGTTCGCCAGTATTACCGCTGGCTACAATTTTCAATTAAATATTTTAAGTAACTGGTCTCTTAATAGATTCTCAAACAAAACATTTTTAATCTTCAAATTTTGATAGTCATACCAAACTTATACTGTTGTTTAGATAGTTTCGTCCAATTTACTATATATATATTTGCTAATTTGTTGTCATTTCCGGTAAAACTTCAACTTTATTTTAAAGTGGAAATGATGAAATTGCAATTAATATAAAGATATTTTTTAAAAAACCAAGCGTTTTATTTTATTTATCATCTTTACTGTTATTTATTTATTTATTATTATTATTGAATATGAGTATTGCAAACAGAATCGCTCGGTATTTCAGTCTTATGTGAACTACAAAATATTTTTCATAATTTATGTAATATCTCAAAGAATAATTCAATAAAAACTTCTCAGATTCAGCATAAAATTGAGTTCTCAGTTTTGCTTTCAAAAGGATTGAAATGAAATCCATAATAATATTTTGTTCCGGCCTATAAATATATTCCAAAAATTATGAAGTCTATATTGAATGCAGTAAGGTATCATTTTCTGAGAAATATTCTGGATACACCAAATTTTAAATAAATGAATGAATGTTTCTATTTTCCTCGATCAACTAATACTTATTTATGAAGTTTTGAATGTTAAAAATTTAGAAAAACTCAACATTTTCATAATCTTAGGCCAATTAATCTTGAGAAACCTGCGCGCTGATTGGCGTATTTTCTTTGAAACGATCGATGGAAAATCTAAAATTATCCTTTTTTTATTGAATAGTGATATTCAAATATTCATTAATCAGTCAGTTTAAGTGATTGATTTACTTGATTGGAAATTAACTCTTTTTATTTAAAATATTCGAGTTTCAAGAACATTTTGTTAATCGTGATTTCCACAGAAGAAGCTTTATGTAAAATCAAAAATTCGTTATTTATTAGAGCATTTATTGAATCAAGTTATATAAAATATAATCCTTTTCCATTTAGACCATTTTAGCATATCTGTGTCTTATTAAAGTTTTACAAATTAGCTGTGTGGCCCCGATTTTAATCGATATCCTGTTCATATTAAGCAAAACTTGCTTAAAATAAAACTGATTTATTGGATTAATAATATAGAAAGTGTAAAAGATCATAAAATAATTTTTCTTGAATTTATTTTTTAGAAAAAATAATATTTCATATTTGTTTCATTTCCTACAGACACGTGCCGAAAATTATATTTTTGCAGATTTCATTTCCAAAAAGATTTAATTTATTTTTAATTGGAGCTTTAATCAATGTGATGGCAACACTTTGAAAAAAGCTAATTTTTTCCCATGAATGCGAAACGTGCTCGTGCAGCTTAAATTTTATTTTTATTTTGTACGAAAAAATTGTTGGAAAAATATAGTTAAAATATTTATTTAAAAATTCATTAAAAATAGAAATTTAATTTTAAGGTTAAAACATTGGCATCATTTAAAAGATAAATTTTTGATCTTTAACTTCATATAAAAATCTTTGTTGTGCGGTATTATTTTCGGAAGTTATAGCAGAAACACGCCAAAAATTCGCTTAATTTTTAAATAAATAAAATTCTAATTAAAAATATCCCCGAAGGTGCACATTCCCGGCCTCCAAGGTATACATGTGCCAAATTTGGTAGCTGTAAGTTGAATGGTCTGGCCTGTAGAGCGCCAACACACACACACATTGAGCTTTATTATAAGTATAGATATAGATAATTATCTAGAATTAATATTCATTAACTAATAAATATGAATAATTATTTCATATTCAAATTCGTTTTCTTAGTACAATATGTACAAGTACGAAAGTACATAAATGCTGTTAAAGTAAATGCAAACATAACATCACAACTTAACAATAAAATAAATTTTTTTTTATTAAAAGTATTATAAAATGACATGATTACAATGCATTATACTCGATGAAGCAAGAGAAAATAATGCATTGTAAAAATTGCCATAAATAAAAAAGCGAAAACTGAATTATAAATATTGCTTTTTATTTCTCACAATGCTATGCAAAAATGAAATTAGAATTCACTGAAAAGTAAGACATAATTATTGTTAAAATTAATCTAAAAACAGAAGAGATTGATATAAAATTTGAGTCAGAGCTATTTTAAAGATACAAAGATAACTCAATTAGCAAATTGAGTTATTGATTTGACTGCTTCTAATAAGTAGGGATGAACTAGATGTTTCCTATAATGCATACTGTGAGTTTCTAGCAAGTTTCTTTGAACCCATACGATATAATAATCATTACAGAAAATTTTGCAAGATTAGATTGGCTATTAAAAATCATACTAACCATGTAAAATTTTACAAAAAAATAACTAAAATTACATATAAATCTGAATCTTATTTACCAAATATATGTGATAAATATGTTAAAATAGTCACTGACATACATTTATTGTTAATCTTTCTTCCCGAGAACCCTTTCAAACTTTAATATTAAAATTTTCAAGATCTGTATTCACATTTTTATTATAAGACAAATAACTATATATGTTATAAACAGCATTTAAATAACTTTTATATTTATTATTCATAAAAAATAAAAGATGCCTTTTTTAAAAAAATAAATCCAAAATAATGTTATGATGAAATAAAATATATATATAGTGTAAAACTGCATAATATATAAAAAATATTAATTTATTAACAAATTATTGAATAAACTACATATATAAATTAAGTATTTGGATATTAACTACATACTGTTCATGAATATAGTCAAGATTTAATTATGAAAGAATTTATGAGCAATGATCCTTGGCAATTAATTGTTAGCATGTGGTTAATATACAACTGAATACTAAAGTTTTCTTCAAACATATCATTTTTTGTATTTTATTTATTATTGAAATTCATAATTATTTAATAAATGAAAGAAAATGATATATACAATCATTTGAGCATCATTGCAAAATATTTAGAGAATATCTTTTCAGAATGAGATATAAAAAATTTCCTGACAACTGATGACACTTGCTTCAATAATTCTCCAACATTATCTAAATATAGGGGAGAAAATGCATGTTCAGATTATTCAGTTGGTTTTAAAATGTAAAATGCACAATAAAAAATAACTTGCATATAAAAAGATTTTTCTATATCATTTTGCTTATACTTCATAAGAAATAATCATACAAAAAGTTGATTAGTTTTTCATTGCTTCTTGCATTATTATTTCACTCAAACAAAATTTCTACCTTTCTTTTAATTTGGTCTCCCTATTTTGTGTTCAGTATGTATAAAATTGCTTTGTTAATTTAGCAAAGTACAAACATGATTAATTGCTCCTAATGAAATTAACCATAAAAGTAAATTCAATAGAATAAAGAATTTAAAGCAAAAGAAAGAAATATCAAGGGTGGTAAATTTGGATATCTGCAAAGTCTAACAGAACAAAAGAATGTGAATGATATTTATACACAGTTAAAAAGCATTAGTCATTAAAAGAAAACACATGGTGATTGATGAAAATAGTAAGCATGGAAGGTGGAATATTATGAGACAATATTTTTTGAAGGCTCTGAAAGTTAATTCAGACTTAATTAGAAAGATTCATGTGAGTCCATAATTAGTTAACAAAAAGATAAAGATATGTAATAAGTTTTCACTTCTGAATAAAAAAGCATATAACACTTTCTTGCTACATATTTACTATCACGAATTTGCTATCATGAGTAAACAAGAAAATAAAACGTATGCAATAAGTTTTCACCCTAAATAAACATAACAAGGAAGAATTTTTTTTTTCCATACTCATTTATTATCCTGAATGTAAAAACATTGTTCAGAAAGCATATTATATGCCATTATTAAAACTCAGTAGAAAGGAATTTAAAAAGAAACCAGAATATTCTTATATGATAACCAGAATATATTATACTTAGGGCAAAGCTTAGCATGTGGATCTCGAAGTGTAATGTAAACATAAGCAATGAATGGAGGCATCGGCAAACTCATGTCAACCTTTAGGAGTCCAATCACAGCGCAGTTCATATCAGCCTGGTGCTTTTATAAGATGCGCTGTGATTGTACTCATTTAGGTTGACATGGTCTGGTCGATTTTTCGAGAGTGTCAATTTCGTGATTCAAATCCTTGATACGATCTTACTGGTGATATATCGATTACAGATTTGGGTCACGATAGAAAGTAACAATCGTTACGATATCACTGAAATTTGCCGGAGCGGTGACATTAGGGATGATGAATATTTTACGAGCGGTTATTACGTAACCAATATCAAAAAGTCACAAATGCAAGTGACCAATGCTTTTCAAAGAGGGGTGTGATTCAAATCCTTGATACGATCTTGCTGGTGATATTTCGATTACAGGTTTGGATCACGATAGAAAGTAACAATCGATACGATATCACTGAAATTTGCTGGAGCGGTGATTTCACTGGAAAGTAACAATAGATACGATCTGTCCAATGGAAGCTCTCGAAAGAAATCTGTGAATGGATTGAAAAGTGAACGGACCGGTTATTGAAATTATCGTATCATTGAATTGCATATCACTGAAATTTATCGGAGCGGTGATTTCACCGGAAAGTGCGAAGTCACAGCTCCACTTTACTGGAGTGACTTCCGATATTCGCATATGATGATGCACTATTCAATACAGATCATTTTTAATTGCTCATGACATGATTGACTTTGATTACATTTATTCTGTTTACAGCCGGCGCCATCTATTGGTAGAATATAGAACTAAAGTAAACATTTTAAAGAAATTACATATATTTTTAATTCACCTGTTCCAGAAAATGGTTCACTCCAATAAAAAATTAAATAAATCGTTTTGAGAAAAAAAAAATAAAATTCAAGAAGTATGTTGAAACAGATAAATTAATTCAATCTCACGTTATTTAAATTAGTAAATTAAGTATTAATTACAATGAATAAATTTTTATATTTAATATTAAGTAATAATTTTTAATTAATAATATGATTGAAATAACAGATATTTAGAACACATATTTAAAAATAACAATAGCAATATTATTTGTTATTCAAATAATCGTGGATTATGCATCTCTAATTACAGCAAATATGACATCAGCATCGCAGTGCTTATGTCACCCTTATGTCACATGGTCATGGGGAAAGTGCTTATTTCTCATCATATTGCTTTTAGTGAATGAGAAATTTTTCGATTGAAAATTGTCTACATTTAATAAATTTAAAAAATAAAATGCATAAAAAGATAATACTTGAATATATTAAATATTACTTAAAAAATTATGCCGTAGAAAATGTTTTATGCACTCTTTACAAATAAAAGTGGAGAGAATTGCATCATATAAACGAAAGATATTTATATTATATGATAAGCATATTAGTTAATAGTTATATTAGTTAATGATATTTATGCTCCAAATATTAGAGCGATGATCAAGATGTTACATCTCCAAGCCAATGACATGCAAGGATCTAAAATTACTCATGAATCATGGTGTAACCCACATCTGTGATACAGCGGATCGAACGATATCTGTCAGTAGCATTGTTTTGCTTGTAAACTTTCAGTACTCAATGCAGTACATCTTAATTTTGATTTGATGTAATTATTTTATTAAATAGATATATAAATGATTGGGTGTGAATTTTTGTATTTCGTTTAACTGTTAAATTGAATGACTAAATACATTTAAATCTCTTTTACTCACAATTTACTTTGTCTTTGGTTTAAAAATTTATTTCTGCAAAGAAGTTTGTCAGTCATGCCTGATATGCAAGGTATAGTTTTATCTTTCATGATTTTTTTTTGTTGCAACTTTAATATGTAATAATTGTGTATGTAATTTATTATTAAAGATTTATATAGAATTATTTAGTTAATTTCTTTTTTTTTATTTTGTTTCTTGCTAGCAGTATTCGTTTCCTTTATTTGTTTACATTTCTAAACAATTGTTTAAAATTCTTCGGCATGTATTGTATTATTAAAATAAATCTATACTTTGCTAGTGATTTATTTTCCAATATTCACAAAATTCATATATACGATTCTTTGTGTTAATTTCTTGGTATTGATTGAAAGTTGTATCAAAAGTAATGAACTGGATTTGACATTAACAAATCTTACGGTCCTTTGTTACTTTTTAAATCTCAGAAAAAAAAATGTGATAAGAAATATTATATGCACCATAATATTTTGATGTTTTTCTCTTTGCTAATAAATTCTTAAATAATGTAAGAAATAATTAGTTCAGTTCTTGATAAATAGTATTTTTTTTTCCTTCAGTATTTTATGTTCTATATCTCTAAGTGAATGATCCAGGATTGACACTTTCAGAGAGCACCGAAACTTTTGTCGAATTAATAAAAAATTGTTACAGGATATGTATTTAATTATTTAGTTCAAGACAGTTATTTTTTACTTTACTTAAACGAGTGATGTTCTTGTGAAAATTCCTAAGATATTGGAGACTCATAATTTATAAAATATAATCCAAAGTGAAAAGCATCTGATAATAATGAAAACTAAGTTATATAGAAGCTAGAAATAATAATGTGCTAATAAAATGACAATGAAGAATGTGTAAGTAACTCCAAGTCTCTTAAAGTGAGTTACAATGTTTCATTGCTAGGGAACTTCCAGTTATTGAATCTTGTTGAAAGAAAAAAAAACAAAAAAAAAAAAGGTTGATTGATTAGCTGTTGTAAGCAATGTTTTTATATGTGAAGTTAGGGCAAATTGATTTTATTAGAATAGCTTAAAAAATAAAAAAAAATATTGGGTAATGGGAAAACTATATTTTAAGAGTTTTCTTAAAAATCTGTTGAGGTTTAATTGGAATATCAAGTATGGATAGTATGATGGTTCTTGTTATTGAATATGCATATTTATTACTGTGAATTTGTAAAATAAACATGTATATTTTTGGTGTAAGTAGTTGGTATTGACAGTTAGTGGTAATTATAATGTGCTTTGATGTAATTGTTTTATTTTAGTATGCAATATAAAAATTATATAGAATTTTAATTTATAATACAAGTGACTATTAGATTTTTTGTTATAAACATTAGCATGCCTAAAAAATACAATCTCTCTTCCTCCCTTTCCATTTGTTAATATTCTTCTTGACTTTAAGTGCAACTAATGTGTTTCGACATATCTTTAAGAGATTACTTGTATATTGTGCACATAAATTGTGTGATAACTTTGTTATCATTCTTTGTGTAATTGGAAAGAAATAGACAACTTACTGGGCTCTTAAAAAATAGAAAAGAGGTATGATGAAATTTAAATTAAATGTTGGAATATATATTATTTTTGTCATGTTTCATTTTCTTTTGATTTGAGTGATTATCTGATATCTTCATGAACAATTTCAATTAAAAATTCTCTTTATTTGTAAATACTGAAGAATTGTATTGATGGCAAATAAAATTAATTTTGGATATATTTAACTTTTGTGCTTGTCTTTATCAATCAACTTACAAAGATCTACTGTAAAAAAATGCTAACAGTATTTAGATTCCCTGAACCAGCAAATTAAAGGAAGTTGTCTGGTTTTTATCTTTGCTTTTGTTTTGTCAATGTCATGCACATATATGTCAACTATAAAATTTCTCTTTAATATTTTCAGAACAAGAACTTGATATTTTCTATTAAAGAATGAGTAATTTTTAATACATATTGAAGAAAAAAAATGACAAATGTCTCATCTTTCTACTTACTGTGTTTAATTTAATATTAAATCAAAATTGGGAATTTTTAAAATAATCAAGGTTTTGTGTAAATTTCTATTCTCCTCAATTCAAATAAAAAAAATCCAAATTGTATGCAAAAATATTCATATATTTAATGCACTGTGTGTCCGATTCAACGAGTTAACCTTTGAAGTTGCGAATTTTTCTTTTTCTTTATTTTTCCTCTTTCTGTGTTATGTTTATTTACATTCAATTTGTTTTTATCATGTTGAATGAAGCTGTTTAAAACTGTGTTGCATTTTTGATTTTTACATTTATATGTTTGGATGATAAGGTGTTTGTTATATTATTTGTCAAAATGGTGTGCTTTCATATAAATTTTTTTCAATTAATGCTTTATTCATTTAGTGTTCTTATTTTAATTTATAACTTTCTCTGAAGATATATTCTTTTAATTTAATGAGAATTTGTGCATATACAGTGGTGGCCAAAAGTGTGGACATTTTTTGAAAGTTTCATGTTTTTCAACTTTGCGTGCTTGTAGAATATATTAATTTTCACTTAAATACAAATGTTTAGATATCAATTTGAAGGTAATTCGATGTAAAATTTAATAACAAAAACAGTATTCCAATATCTGTATTACAAAAAAAGTTACGCTCATTTTAGTAGAACAAACAAACACAAATCGTTTTGAATAATGACGTGTTTTGTAATAAAAGCGTACTAGCCAATCACAAACACTGTTCTGAGGACCCATCAAATGTCTGTAACTATAATTTAGGTTATTTGGATGGTAAAAGAGTTATTATTGTGGAAATATTTTGGGGAATGATGCATACTAGTACAATTAAATAGAGTATTGCTGTTTTTGAATATTTTAAGTCCTTTTTTTTAATTAAACTAATTTTAAACAAACAACAACAACAAGAGAACTGATTGGACATCTACAAAAAGAAGCTGAATTATCATATTGAGAGAAAATGGCCTCTCTTATGCTGAAATTGCAAGACAAGTTGGTGGTTCAGTGACTTGTTCTGGTGTACGAAAGTTCTGTTTACGTTATGAAAAAACGAAATCAGTGGAAAATAAGGCCAAATCAGGCAGAAAAAAAAAAAAAAATGCACAACTGCTACTGCCGATAGAAAAATTAAATGGTATGCCTTCAAGATAGAAAAATTTCATCAGATGCCTTTAGATGTGAAATGAATACAGCGGGTATTGCAGTAAGTACAAGAACAAAAAGAAGGTTATCAGGATTTGGACTACAAGCTAGAATTTCAAGGTAAAAACCATATTTAAATCAGAAGTATCTCGGGAAAACGAGTTAAGTGGGCAAAAGAACACATTAAATGGTCAGAAAATCAATGGAAGCAAGTAATCTGGACTGATGAGACTAAAATATCGCTCTTTGGATAATGATGGTAGAAAATGCGCGAGACATAGAGTAGGTGAAGCACTTCATCCTGATTGCATTGAAGCAACTATAAAAACAACAACAAATGCCATGATGTGGGCATGTATGTCTGCAGATGGTGTGGGGCAAATAGAATTGATTGATGGCATCCTGAATAGCAAAAAATACATCGAAATTGTCCTGGAACCAAAATTGATACCTTCCATCAGGGATTTCTTCCCCAACAAGGCACCATTTATTTTTCAGCAGGATTCAGCTCCATGCCACACAGCAAAAGTATGCAAAGCATGGTTTCAAAATAAAGGCATAGATGTATACCATGGCCAGGAAACAGCCCTGATCTCAATCCAATTGAAAATTTGTGGTGACGTTTGAAAATTCTTGTACGAAAAAAACGTCCATCCAATAAAAGACAACTTATTGAATCTATAATTGATTCTTGGCATCATGTGATTACAAAAGATGAACTCCAAACACTTGTTCACTCGATGAAAAGACGCCGTGAAGCTGTTTTAAAAAATAAGGATTATCCTACTAAGTATTGATTGTGTAAGTATCACTTTAAAAAAATGCAAATCTAATATAGATCTTACTAAAATGAACGTAACTTTTTTTGTAATACAGATATTGTAATACTGTTTTTGTTATTAAATTCTACATTAAATTACCTTCAATTTGATATATAAACATTTGTATTTAAGTGAAAATTAATATATTCTACAAGCACACAAAGTTGAAAAACATGAAACTTTCAAAAAATGTCCACACTTTTGGCCACCACTGTATATGATAGCTTAATAATGACAATTATAATAATATAAATTTAATTTGTTACAGTATCTGAAAAGTATTTTAAAATCTAAAATTTTAAACCATTTAAAGAAATTTGGTTTTTGTTTCAGATCTCCTGTTTCAGCTGCGAGTGAGTACTAAATATATTATTTCCTGAATGATATTTTAATATCTTCTTTTGCATTGTAATTTGTATGGTAATAACAGGGTGATTATGATTTAGAAATGGCCATTATTCTAGCTTTAATACTTTCTCATGCTTGGAATCTTCAGATTTATGAAATCTTGTTTTAGAAAAAATATGCTATTCTGAGTTTACATTAAAACATAAATTGTATGGGTGATATAAAAGCAGAATGATGAATATAATGGAATTTCGATAATCTAGAGGCTGTACAAACTGTTAAATCCTGCTTATTCACAGTGAATAATAATAAAAAAATATGTGGAAGTTTGTGATTAGAAAGAATATCTTATATATTTAATCAATCACTGAACAGATTATCTAAATTTTTAGAATCCACTTACTATTTTCTTTCTGATGGTCCTTCCTCATCTGCAACTCTTGTTAATGTTAAGTATTTCAGATACTTAAAAAGATAAATGAAAATATGTTATCTATTTCAAATTATATTAAACTTTCAGTTATCAAAGAAATATATAAATGCATTGTAGTGTAAAGTGAATTTGAATTTAAATCTCTCCTTTATGTAATAAAAATTAATTTTTTAAATGTGACTTAATCGGGTTGCAAGTAATTGATGTAATAGAAAAAATTACTTTAATGAACTTTATAAAAGATGAAAAGATGTACTTTTTTCTTCATAAATGAAATGTTTTAGAAATATGTATAATATATTCCATATCACTCAATTAAAAAGTTTTTTGAAAATTATACTTGGTTTTTAATTCACTAATTTTCCCAGATTTTTTGAAATGGAATTATATTTTCCCCTGTTACAGAATGAAAATATTTTTAGGTTAAAATGGAAATTTATTGAAATTTATGTTTACATTATCTAAAGACTGTCAGTATATCATTTGTATACTGTATTGAGCTGTGATAATATACTCCTTCTATCTACGATTAATTTTGATGTTTCTGTTTGCAAAAGATCTTGTGATTTACTTTTGTAAAAGCACATTATAATATACAACAGTTATAAAAATGTTCGCATTTAATTGGCAGTTTTCCCCCTTCCAAGTTTTTTTTTTCAATTCTTATTGTGAATTGAATGTAGGATATAGTGCTAGTATTTATTATGACAAAATAAAATTTCTGCAATTACTAAAATGCTAGTTCATAAAGTTCTTTTAATCTGTAAAAAAGATAAGGACCAAAGAAAATTTACTTTTTTAACAAAATAATGCTCAGAATTTCTGGTAAAGAATTTTAATTAAACTTATATTTTTAAGAATTTGTATACTTTTAATTTTGATTATCACTTGCATTCTTACAGAAATCATTGAGTTCAATTGTTTGTTTAAATTGAATCGTATGTTATGATTCTTCCACCTATTGAGATTGATATTTAAATCTTGAAATTAAAATTTATGTTCAAAGATCTGTTCACTTGATAGTCCTGCCTACATGTCCACATCTGGTTTTCTTAAGTGCAGGTTGATTGTCTTGTTGGTTAAAATCTCTAATATCTATAGATAGAATAGTCTTTCTTTCTTGGCCTTTTGATGCTTCAAAGTTTTTCTCTTGTAGTCTTTAATGCTTGGTGATGAAGAAGGTTTGCAGAAAATTGCATTGATTTGAAAAGAATACAAACTTAATGCAGAACATAAAATTTTGCCATTAGGTGTTTTTACTTTAAGAAGATGAATAACACCATTGTTTCTGGGGAAAAAGTCAGTCATTTTTCCTAAAGGCCAGCAGATTTTTTTCAATTTTGTTTTCTCTGTAAATGCTATTTTTCTTTTTCTTTTCCATGAATTAATTTTTTTTTTTTTTTTAGTATTTTTGTCTCGAATGACCTAAGTATTCCATCCTGAAACTTTTACAAAAATCTTCATGAAGACTTTCACCATACAAATGTCTTTTTTGTTGACTAACAGTTCCAGATTGTGGAAATTAAATAAGCCACATTCTCATATTTCTTATACTTAATGGCTCAAGAACATTATCGTCAGATACATATGCGATAGGCCTAGAATTGATGACGGTTTCGTATTCACATAGTAGATAATTTAATTATTTGTATTTTAAGCGCGCTTTGTCTAGGATTCTCATGAGTAGATTTAATTGAAGTGATAAGATACTGCAGCCATAAAGAAAAACATGGAAAAAATTATATATATTTATTTTCCATTTAATAAAATTAGAATGTTAAAATATGTCAAATAATAAAATAATGCTTGTATGCAGAATAAGTAGGATCTGAAATTTGTATGATTATCTGAAATAATATATAATATAAAGAGATTGTATTATTGTTTTAATTCTGAAAAACAAAGTAGTGAATCTGCATCAACTGCAGAATACTTATTTCCTCAGCTTTTTGTTAATATATTAGCCTATGCATATTTAAAATACTCATTTTCTGATACTGAGTTGGTGAAAAACACTCTCTTTACATTCTTGCTGTGTAGTATATATTAAATGAGCATGCATGCTGTAGCCAATAATGCTATTTTACTGAAAGAATTATACTATTTCAACTAAAACTGCAATTTCTACAATTTCTAAGCAATTAACCAAAAAGGTATTTTATTATATTTTGCTTTATTACTTTTGAAAAGAGAAAATAACTGTATAAGCTAATAAAAATATATCTATAGTGAGTTGTAAAAATGATTCAAAATTGTAATGAAAAATTATATGAACTGATCAGTTTTAATCGGTATTTAACAATTTGCAAGTAAATGGAGCATTGGAAACATTAGTATTAAACTTATAATGTAAATACATGAGTTTAAAGTAATTCATCTCATTGATTTCTTTTGCATGTGCAGCTTTTTAATAATGTTATGAAAAATTAATATTAAAAGTTGTTGCATTTAAAAAAGTTTATTTCATGATCGATTAGGTAAATGTTTATTAATTTTGCTATTTTTCTTGAGATGAAGAGTGCTAGTTTTCATTAGTTTTGCTATAGTGAAATGAATTGAGACCATATTATATATTTTATAAAATTTTGTTTTCTATTTCATGATTTTAAAATTTTGAACAAAAGTGCCATGTTAAATATATAAATGTAGTTAAAAACACTTTTTTCATTTTAATTTTGAAACAGTTTATATATTTGAATGGGAAAAACATAATTTTTATATAAAAACACATTTAATACATGAAAAGTCATACTTTTAATTGTATAAGAATCTAGTTGATTTGGTTTGAAATTTAAAGATTTCAATTTTTTTTTATGGTTTTATTTTTAGTTTAGCAGCAAACAACTAGAAAGACTGTCCAAAAGAGCTGAAAAGGATGAAAAATTGCAGAGAAATAAAATTAAAAAGGTTTGTTTTATTATCATTTTTTTTGTATATAAATGTTTTGATCCATTATACTGTATACTGATTTTAACAGAAGGATTTAATGTATAATTTTGTTATTTATGTATGTTACACTAAAGTGCAGAAATCAGTTAATGTGCAGATTAGCTAGCTAATCAGCACATTAACTAAGACGATCCATTAAAGTGAAAAAAATTGTTTCATTCCTCAGGTTACTTAGGTAATCTGTGAATTATCTAGATAATCTGCACATTACTTACTAGACACTCTTTAATCTGTACATTACTTATTAGGCATTCGTTAAAATGAAAATAAGGTCTTTGCTGGAACAACAGCAATGTTTCTCTATGCTTAAATTAAAGGTTTATTTAATTTTTGATATCTAAAGAATCAAGTTAATATAAGCGAACAATCAACACATTAGTTGATAGAATCAATCATCAGTCAATTGAAAAACTATAATACAAAAAATTGAACGGTTTAACGTATTATTACAATTAAGGAAATGAATTTGCGAAACATATATAAAATTATGCATGCTTATTAGTGCAATCTAAATATTGATGACAGATTGCATAGCAATTGGTTTTTGCGACAAGCACACTTATTTGTGGCACATTAAAATCTTCAGTCTCAATTTTTGAAGCCCTATCCGATACTAAGGGATTGTTTTATTGCTGTTTGATATGAAGATATTTCTACAGCAGGAACATCTTCTTTCATTAAAAATCTCTCTTTAACAATGAATTCAGATCTCGCATACAATTATTTTAAAATGTCCATTTTAGTACCAATTTTATAAAACCCATTCTCTATTTTACTAAGAACCACATCATTAAAACACCAATGTATTTTGAATCTTCGCTAAAGAGGTTAGCGAAGAAGCTTTTCTTCGTTTTACTAACCAATTCAGTACTTGCTTGCATATTTAGAGCTAAATTTTCTGCTTTTAAACAAATCTTAGCAGAAATAATATAGTGGACACATCCCACTCTAATTCCAACAATTTTTGCCAAGTGACCAAATATATGTGGGGCTCTGCATTATTATGTTGGAAAACAAAACCCTTATGAATAGTCAATTTCTTGAACTGGTTCTGATGGACCTTGAAAATTCCTTGAATTTTATTTTATTGTACTTTTGGGGCCCAAGAAAAATACTTGATTTTTTGTTAGACGTATATAAAGTTTTTGAAAAATAAGTGAACTTTACATTCTATTTTCAATTTGTCTACCGAAAAAAAAATGACTACCAAATTCTAAAAATGCTGCTCTACAATTTCAGATGGCATCATAATAGGCATTATAATAATCAATTTCAAGAAAAGAGAGGTGAGAAGTAAATTTGAAACTAACATTTTGTTTCAAATGTTCAGGTTTGAATACATTTTCTGATGATGGTCATGCTTGAGAAAACTACTATTTAATGGTTTTCGAAAACTCGCCCTCACTTTGTAAGAATTTATTTCTTTTTTACTTTCTTGTATACAAAATATAAAGAAAGTATTGTAATCCTCAAAAATGTGAACCTTAGTTTTTGTCAAATCTCCATGTTTGAGACTTCTTAGACTTTGAAAAATACGTTTTCTGAATTATGTCTACATATCTATGACAAAGATAACTCAGAGATGCTTTGAACTAGACTGGTATATGTTCTAAACACGAAATTTGTAATCTTTAAACTTTTTAACAAAGTCTGTGTAAACAAAGTCTTTCAACCTGACTGTTCGCATATAAACACAATAAATGCAAAATGAAGAAGATGGATAAAAGTTTATACATAAATTTAGCATTTGAAGTATGAATAACTATCAAATCGGAAAACAAATATGTCAAGTGGTTGACTTTCTGTTGGTTTGTGCTTTCACAATCATTTAAAAACGATTGCTGAAAAACGTAATGACTTAAATATATCAAATTTGATATGTGATTTTGTGACTACAATTGTAGTTCTGTTCAAATTTTGGTTTAAGTCGGTTGGAAATAACGCTTCTAAAACACAAATTCGGTTTTCAGATACCTATTGCAGCATGCAAGGGATTTAATTGCCAAAAAAAAATCACCAACCACCACACAATAAATTTAGTAAAAATGCTCATTTAAAGGACCTCAATTTTATGGCGGAGGATAAGGGGAATAATGCTCTAATTAGTCAAGTTTTGTTTTCATCACTTTTTTTGACAATTATCTATTTTATTATATCATTTGAAGTCATAGAACTATGGTTTTTGAATAGTTTTTTTTTTTTTGAAGAATTCGGACAGATTGAAAATTTCTTATTGTCATTTTTCGACAAAGGTGAATTCTTCGAAGAATAATTCAAACATCAGTCTAAAAGCTATTGTTGAAAATTCCTTCTGTCTAACCAATCTTTAAATGTAAATTTTAAAAATTTCATTCAGATTGGAAAATTTCCAAATTTAAACTTTTAAAATCTATTCCTGGTATAATTGAGCTATCTTACCATGCGACAGCTCATTGTATTAACCTTTCAATATCTATAGTTTTTCGTTTTAAAATGCTCCTCTCAGATTTATTTAAATAATAATTAAAAAAAAATAATGTTCCATCGTTTTCACTCCATCCACTCCACCCCTAATCCAGAAACATATTCGTATGCAAAGTGCTTTCGTACGCATATTCGGATGCTTCTTTTCAATTGTCAACTCAATAACTTAAATCAATAAAATGGCTGTGTCTTGCGAATTCCATCAACAGAAAAGAGTTGTGAGTCTCCAATCTTCTCTGTGTAGGTTGAAGGGAAGGGAAAAGGGGATGCAACATACGGGATTACCTTTGCATAGATGCGAAACTGAAATGGTCTTTAAAGTATGGGGAAAGTTATTATTCATAAAGCTCTAGTAAGGATGCATTTGTATTTGGCATTTTCTTGTACATTTAGGGTATGTGTTTGGTTGATCCTTATGTATGTAGTCTAATGTTTGATAATCATTCAGTCAACCCTTAAAACAGAACAAATGAAATTGCGCTTTGTTTTGGAATGGCAAAAAGTAAAAGAAAAGAAAATACCACAAGGCTGAAACTGGATATGTGACTTTAACTTTAATGGACAATTCCACATCCGAGGATATTTTATCAAGACTTTCATGTCCTGCAAAATAATTAGACCTGAGAAAGATTTTATCTCGATGGATAAGCCATCAATGAAGTGGAAATTTTTGATTTATTAAATGATGAAATTCCACCACCTCTCACTTTGTTAGGAAACATGGCTAGTTGTAGCCTGCATGGGATTTTGAACCATGATTTTTTTTTCTTTTTATCTAATGTGTGTTATCTATTCAAAAATTTTCCAGCAAGGGGAGAGCAGGATACTTCAGATTTTTCGAGAATGTGAAACTTTCCATGAACTTTTGGAGAACCTAAGTATCTAGAGAATGCAGCTACTGCTGAATAAACATTTGAAAGGAGGAACAATTTAATTTTATATATTGAAAAGGAGCATTTATAACACCATAGTCTTGTCTAAATCATGCAAATTTGTTGCTAAATGCAGCAAAGACCCTACCTGTCAGACAGAGGTTTTACTCGTCATTTGCCAAAATTATCCAGTCATTTTTCGAATTCTTCTATAGGGACTATCCACTTTTACCATCTTTTGCACAGGATTTGAAAAAGATGGTCACTGGCTGTTTGAAAACTTTCATTGTCATGAAAATTCATGTTCTTGAATATCTGGAAACTGTAAATGGCATTTCTTTGATTTTTTTAAATTAAAGATTCATATGCCAATATCAGAAAAGTTAATATGGTATTCTATGGGCATGATCTTTAAAAAGGTTTACTAATCAGAATTTTTTTTTTTTGGTGAAATAACCAACAGTTTTGAAACATGAATATGTACTTCCATTAATGAAGTGTTGTATAAGCTCCTTCTCAAACTTTGTACTTGCCAAAAGTACGAGTGTTGAGATCCGCGAAGAAAAGCCGAACATATCCTGTAACATGATGAAAGCCATTCTTTCTGCGTTTATAAATTACAAACATCTACAGGAAAAAAACAAACAAACATGATTCTATATTAATAGAATTGACCAACTTTTTGAATGTTGTGGCTTGCCGTCAAGAGTTTGAGGAGTTTAAAGTATCCAAAAATCGAATTGACAAGTTTTCATCAAGATATTGGAAAGTTCAGAAGTTTTATCAGAAATTGTGGGAAGTGATTTAGATTCTGATGATACAATCCTAATCCTGACCATGGTTGAAAGGGAATCATTATTAAATAAAAAAATATTGAGGTTGAAAAAGTAGAAACATGTTGTTACAAAACATTTGGTTTCAGCTGAATTGAACGAAAGGCGGTGGAGTTGAGAATTGGTCTGGTTTGAGAATTTGCTCAAAATATATCGGAAAAAATGGTCTAGCTAAGATTACAGTCATTGTACACATTTTTTGCACTGCAGAAGTCCGCTGACAAACTAGTGGAAAGAAAAGACAGAAGATAATAGCAATTTTCAATGCATAGCAGAATCGAATAGTTTTAGAATTAAAACTTAAATGAAGTAATTTAAAATGTAAATTTAGAATATTTTGATGGCACATTGTTTCCGTTCCAGTTGTTTAAATAAATGGTTATCTGCCTTGTATTTTCCCCTTACTTCTGCAAAGCGCTGGTTAAAAGTATGGTTAAGAGATCCTAATGGAATGAACATTTTTTTTTAATGAATTTTATTTCAGTTAAATAGGGAATGTGTTTGTGAAGCCAGCACCCATTAGTAATTAGTGAGGAATTTGCATTATTTATTGTTGTGTGGTGGCTAATGGTGCTTACATTGTGATCTAAAGAACATCTGAACTGTAAGTTTTAGCTTATTAATTGAAGATGAGCATAAGTTCCTTTTGCTCTCTTTAATTAAGCATTTAGAAGTTGTAAGCAAAAAAAAAAAAAAAAAAAAAAACTGCATTTGAACATTAATAGTGAAAATATTTAGTTTTTCCTTTTCATTTCTGTATTTAAACTATGTTAATTTTATGGTTCTTGAATTTTCTAAAAAAAAAATTCTTACATTCTTTTCTTTTATAAGAGTAAGAAACCAGGAACTGCATCACTCAGTTTTTTCAAAATGCAGAATTTCTTTATTACCCTGCCACACTGACATCTTTTTTTCTGGTGAATTTCAGCTTTGTTGTTGTTTGAGCTGGCTCATCCTGCTTTACTCTCAATCTTTTTCGATTAATGTTGTCTATTTTTCGTTACCAGTAATCGGGCATTTTAGAAATTATTTGCTTTTGAGAAGCGAATCGTATATGTTAAATCATTGCTTCAAATGAATTTCTTTAAGTTGATGAGAGACCCATAAATCGAGTTTTTTTAGCTAAGCTGTTTTATTTCATTTATTGTGCTTTGACCATCTGAATCAATAAGGAATTTGAAATGGCTCTCCAGCTTCAGTCTGGACTTTGTGGCCAGATCGTTATGCATTTTCGAGTGAAAATTCATCAGAACGAAATTTAGCAAACCAATTTTGACACTGCCTTTCAAGGCTTCATTCCCATACACGGCACATAACTTATATCCTTGTGATGCATTCCTACATTTTTATTTTTGGAAGTAATACAATAAAATGTGAAATGTGCTTTTCATTCTTCATTTAAATCTGGATAAATACAAAACTAAACTAATCGATACAATTTTCTTATTAATTAAAGGTGGAAGTCTAAACAACAAGAAAACAATGTAGGTTTTTGTTTTTTCTGTTGACAAAAAAGAATGTGCTAAAGCCATCTTTAAGCGAACTTCACAATTATTTAGTTGCCAAATCAATGGCAAATGTAGCTGAAAATTAGAAAAGTAAATACAAGGCTTTTTAAGAATTCAGAGCGACTTTAACAATCAATTGTTTGCAAATGAATGAAAATAGTAAGATACTATTGGCACTAAAAGTGTGAATATGAAGCTGAATTTTTATAACAAAACAGCATTTTATTATTTATAGTTTGCAATTTAAATCTCCAGATTGTGCAGTTGTTGAAGTAATTCCTTGGGTAGGATAATAGGCAATAAGTTTTTGAAAATATTCTGTTTGATGCCTTCCATTTAAAAGTATAGGTACCACACTTTTTATGGCATTGAGCACCACATCTGATAGTTTGGCAGAACATGAGCAAAAACTGCAAACAAGTGAGGCAACCACTGCATTGATCAAACTGAGGACACATAGGGCAAAAGTGGGAAGTTTCTGGAATGTGATTTCTTTAATTGTGCTGTTTTAGAGAGGCTGATGATAAAGTTTGATCCACTAGAAGATTTTTAGTTTAAAAGTAATCTAATGAAGGCAAAAGCAAAGCAGTACTAAATTTTGAAACAGTTTTATAAGTAGAAAGATTTATCATGAATATACAATAATATTTTTCGCAAATATTATTTCAAGATATAAAAACCTTGCATTGTTTGATAGCTGCAAGATATAAATATATTACATGGTTTGATAGCTATTTAAATACATTAATCCATTATTTTATTTTGCTTCTGATGCGGATTATTTTTTTGTTGTTAAAATCGTTTTGTAACTCCATTCATGGTAATATTTTGGGTGATTTTATTGGATCCTATTCATAAAAGTAATTTATTCTCTTCATAAAAAGTGATTTTGGTTTTCAAGTAACATTTGCTATCATGGATGCTATTTCAAAGTTATATATATTTATGTACTAAAATTTATTATGTACTTAAATTTATTTTATTTATGTACTTAATTATTTAATTATTATATACTATTTATGCACAAATTTATTTTAGCCGTGCTTTTTTAGTAATTCATTTTTCAGTGTGTACAATTATATCTTTGATTATTTGCTTGAATTATTATTCAACTAATTTTATTTCAAAAGTAAGGATCTAATATATGCTCAGTATTAAATGCACGATCCATTATTTATATTTAGAAGTAGGATATTTAAATTTCTTTTAACTCAAATATTTTAGGCAATTCAGCAAGGAAATATGGAAGGTGCAAAAATTTATGCTGAAAATGCTATTCGTAAAAAAAATGAAGCTTTGAATTATCTGCGAATGTCCTCTAAAATTGATGCAGTCTCATCTAAAGTTCAAAGTGCTTTAACAATGAAAGGGGTATGATATATATATATTTATCTTTGTTTGTTTTATGTAGTTAGATGTTCAGGTTATTCAAAACATTTGAACCAATTACAAATGACTTAACGTCCTTGTAAACATCTACAGAAAGAAAAATTCTGAACACAATAAAAAATAGAGCTTAAAGTTTTGATTACTTATGTAACAGTTGCCTTCTGTGACCTCTAGGCTAACACCTGTATGGAAGCCATTTCTTGCAAGGCATTGTGAAGCATCTTCACAATCATTCATGAGCATTTGAATTGTCACATGCATATTTCACATGTGATTATCTAAATCTTCTGAAATATTTCTTATACTTTCATTTCATTAGGATGTGTCATAGATTCTATCTTAACACCTGTTTTGTATGTTACTGTGGGAGAACTGAAAATACGCATAGAAAATGATTTGCATGATAGTAAAACTACATGCACAGATCTTTCCATGTCTATGCTTCTTTTTGCATTCTCTTCAAAATTTTTCTTCTTATCATTAGTTATAGTTTTTGCAATTGGTTCAGTTGTTTTGAATAATTTTTTTTAGTAAAAAATTGTTACAAATTTCTTTATTTTTGAATTTGTTATTCTGTTATTTTTTATTATCTATTATTTATTATCTGTTCAAATTTTGGTTTATATTAAAATACCTTCATGCACTATTAAAGTTCTCAGTATTTTACAAGTACATCAGACATCAGGCAGATTTATATTTCTTTCTATGTTTCCTGTTAGATGTGAGAAATCTGTTTTATACTTTTTCTCTTCTGATTTTTGTCTTATTTAAAATATTTATTAAATATTCTAAGTAATAAAATTATTTCCTGTAAAATGTGAGCTGCTGTTGGAAAATATCAAATATTCTCAACTTCAGCTTTCATTCAATTTTTTTCATATCCTGCTTTTTGAAAAGTCTGTAGTGAATATCTGATGAGTGCTTGTTAAAATTTTTATTTGAACATTAATTGTAATATTTAAAAATGAAATGCTTATTGTAACTAGAATGTATGGGAGATTTTTGGGCTCACATTCATTATTAATCCTTGTTAATGGTTCTGATGTTATTTTGACTAATAGTATTTTTTTATTTATTTAAATACCAATAACGTTTTGTTAGTAATGTTTTGCCGTTTTTAAGTATAAAAATAATATTATTTTTATTAAGTTTTCTATGCATTTCATTATAGATTCTTATATTTTGTTTCCTGCACTTCAGGTTTAATAACAAAAAGCATTAGGACAAAAGGGCTAAAATGAAATGGTAGATGGAATTGAATATCAAGGGAATTAAATTTCTCCCTGTAGCCTCAAAAAGAGTTTAATTTTATCCCATAATTATCTTGTATTTTTATAGTTGCATTTTCTTTGTTTCCATATCCTTTATGTATTTAAAAAAATATTTTGTAAAAGGTTCTTGCTAATTTTTTTATATATTTAAAGGTGACTAAGAATATGGGTTCTGTTGTTAAAGCTTTAGATAAAGCAATCAATTCCATGGATCTTCAAAAGGTAAATGTTTCTTAAGATATTATCTGTAGTAGCAAAAGCTGAATACATACACATTAGATTTAGATTTGGAGTTGCCATATTTGGCTTAAAAATGTTCTGTATGGTGACAAAAATAGTGGCAGAAGAATTAAAAATTGTATTTTTTTTTATCAATAACTGTCAGAAATATAGAAAGAAAAAAAAGAAATTTTTTATTACCAATGATAATGGTTTGATTGTTATAATGTATTTTCACTCAGAAAATAATATCTAAAATTGATTTTAAGCATTTTGTTTTATTAATTTATGTTTTTCCACTTTTAAAAACATTCCCCCCCCATTCTTATCGATAATTTTTTTTAAAAACTATTTATAATTCTAAGAAAGAAGTAAGCAGATAAATATCTCATGTTTTGTTTCTTCAGACATAAATAATTTATCTAATTTTTATCTTTAGAATGATTTTTTTTTTTTTTTACATTATTGCCTAATTTTGTTTCACTATTATTCTATTTATTTTTCAAAAAATTGTTGTTCTTTAGTCCAATACTAATAGATGCACATAAGTATTTAATTGCTTTACTTTATTCTATTGACATATCTCAATTACCTTTATAGATATTTCTTAGTGTTACGCTTTTTCTTGAGGCTATGATCTTGAAGGTGTATCATTTTTGTAATAATTTTTATTCTTTTTGATTAACTATTAATTTTAAAGATTATGGAAACAACACCTATATTACCTTGTCTAAAATAATGATTTTCAATTGTGGTGATAGATGCCATCCTTTTAGAGGTTAACTGATCTGATAGACATATGTAAACATAATTTTGCAGATGTGTTGATTTTTTTTTGGAATGAAATTCAATTTATTTTTCCAAGGGTAGCATTATTTGTACACAGGGACACATTAGATCTCTAGAGCAGAGTGCCTGAAATTTTTCCTTCAGTGATTTTATTATGAGATTCTGATAGGAATTTTTTGGAGACGTCAATTTAGGAAAGAGAACCTTAAGTATTTTTGAATGGAATGCATAGGTGTTAGGGATATTTATCCCTCAACTCCTGGATTGGGATTTACCAACTCGACAATTTTTTTAGCGCATGTTAGAAATAATTAAAGAAAGTCGGATTTTAATCAGGAAGTAAGAGAATTTTAAAATGAATTTAAGATAAAAATTAAAAACAACAACAACTAGGATTTAAGAGATATCATCACATAATATATAGAGTCTCCCAAAAAAGTGGAAAAGTATTTATTTCCTTAACTATCGCAATTAGATGTCTACTTCCAATTGAAGAATTTTATCAAATAAGGTACCGAAATATATGAAAATCCCCCATATCGAGAAAGTGCCAAGTAGTTAAATATTTTTTATATTTATCTATGCAGTTTCATGTTTCTCTCTGAATAATTTCCTTTGAATATTATAAGGCAAATTCATTGACTTGGCGATTTTTTTATACTTGTGGCCGAAGTGTGAGGAACACTTTCATCATAATTTGCAGGTGTTACTACATACATAATACGAAAGATTATTCAAAATGCAAAATTAGAAAATATAATGCATTGAATAACCTTCATTAAATTAAAAAGATAGATAGATAATAAATATTCTACTTGAAGTGTTTAAAGTCTTGCCCAAAATGCACACTTTGACAACTATATAAAGTTGAATTCTTTTAACAGTCTTTGCGCATATGTGTTGAATTCATCACATGTAACATAAAGGGGTGTTTTTTAAATTCGTCAGCAAAGATCTATAGAGTGTGTATTAAAATGTCAATTTATCCCATAGTTCAGACATAATGTTAGTCAAAACTAACTGAATATATCCGTTATCATCCAGCATACTGCTGTATAAAATGGAACAAGCTAAAGAATTTCTAGAAATAGAAAAAATTTTATAGAAAATTTCTGTTGATGATGAATCTTTTATACGAAGAAATGAATTTTTACCATTCCAAAAGTGATAGTTTTGGAAAATTAATGTTTCTATCTCAATTGGAACAGTATTCCTCATTTCAAATTGTTTTTCTCAGAAAAGAAGCAAGTGATTTTATCTTTTATTTTTATCAACATTTGGCCCAGTTATAAAGTTCCTGACTTCGGTGTCGTGTTATGTCAATGTAGCTGTTGTAACAGTCCATGGATCACCCAAATATTTATGGATGCCAGTTATGTTGAAATCTCTACAATATGGGTTTAGAATGTTGAATTTTGGATTCACCGTTCATAAATTATTTATGAAGGTAACTTGAAAAATATGGTGGAATGCCCACTTCTGCATACTAGACAAATATTTAAATGCTAATTTTTTTCTTCTGAATAAAATTATCCCTCTAAATTTAAAAATAAGCATATATCTCTCTGCAAATTTTGTAGATAGAAATGTGCATTGTGTGCATTGATGAATGTAAGAGAAATTTTTTACTAATTGACATATTTACTTTATGGGGCATGTGTAAAACTAATTTTTTAAAAACATTTTAACATCAACTTCCACAGATGGCAGTGATTTCATACAGTTGTTTTCCTTATTTAATGAAACTTTTAAACTGTAAATATGTGTCAAGGTACAATATTTAGAGAAATAAAAGCTTCATCCACTTTTTTGAGACATTCTGTATATGTATTTATTCATAAATTAAGAGACTGTAAATAGTGTCATGTTCTGCAGGAGCGGCTCTTGTTATGATTTCAGTTTTCATTTGTATCATAAGATGCTTGCCAGTAGAGAAGAGAATCGGAAAGAAAAATGAAGAAAGTGAGAATTCAGAAATTTGGAAATTGAATAGAGAAGATAACATCAGTTGTGAAATGGAGAATATATCTGTCACAAATTCAGGCTGCTGAGATGTCCTATGTGAGCAAGTATGGCTTGCACTCTTTGTTACAGTTATTATCGGTGTTTCGAATCTGTTTTGGAAAAATCTGTTATATTTCTTGGATTTCTAGAGGAGGAAGTTTTTGGATTTCAGATATGGCTTTCTCAGTTTAAATTTCTATCACCCTATTCTTTCCGTTATTTCTGTTACCATATAAATCTTTGCAACTTTGATGAATTGGTAATTTGTTTGCTTGTCTCTGGTTTATGTTATCAACATTGACTTTCCGCGATGCATTTATCAACATTGACTTTCGACGAGCGGCGACTTTCGGCAATGCATTTTTTAAAAAAATTTTTACTGTGTTTACTGCTTTTAGATATTTTATCTGCTAATAGAAAATGACACATAAATGCTAAAATTTTAATAAATAAAATTATTCTCAAGATCTCAAAAAACAGAAAAATTAAAAAAATTCTGTTCATTAAACTGAAACCTTAGTTAACTATTGCATTTTATTATTACAAGAGGAGAGCAAGAGATGGGAAATTGAGTTTCGGAGCGACCAAATAATATAATGGATAGGAAGCTGGCATAGCATTTGCAACATCCGAGTTTCGTCTGGGCTATCTTTTTTTTAAAACTTTTATTTGTTTTCTTTCTAAATTATTTCAAATAAATTTTACGAATTTATAAACACTGTTAATTAATGTTTTTAATTTTTTTATGCAAAAATAAATATTTATTCTCCTAATTATTGGATTATCATTTAATTTTTAGAAGAAAATTTATAAGTATGATTGTGTTTTTTAAAATATTCAGAATTCTTTAAATTAATAATTTAAAGGTGATTTCAACCAATATTATACTCATATTTGTATGGAAAAATAATTGTATTTTCTCATAATACCCGAGTTATAATTTTTTTTTAAAAAAAAAGTGAAGATATGAACGCGTTTTTCTTTTTTAAATATTTAAATGAAATTTCAGACAGTTTTAATTAACATGTAACGCTTTTGTCAATCAAAAATAGGTATTTCCAAGAAAAATCTCTAAAAAATAAATGTCTATTCACCAAATACTTGAATCATAATTTTATTTTTAAGCAGGAAAAATTATTAAATATAATTAAATGATGATAACTGTTAGTTAAATTATTGACATCATAAAAATATTTCAATAATTTTTTGTTACATATAAGACCCAGAATGGTAATTATGTAAAAACATTTGAAGCAGGATAGATATTATTTGACATATTGCACAATTGATAAATAATGATTATCCACAAGAGAAATCTTAGAAGAATCGAATAGAAGACAAATTTCATTTATCTTAAAAAAATATTTATTTTTCTTCTGAAATATATATAATATAATATAATATAATATAAAGTATATAAAGCAAACCATGTAATGTTACTAAAAATTTTGAACCATCTTCCTACGCATTCCATTACTTAACACCTGCTTTCTACTTTTTCTTTTTCGATTATTAATATTGAGAATGTTTTCTGATTTAATTTTATTAATTTCAGCTGCTCTCCTTAATTAAAACGATATATTCATATCAAATTCGTTTGAGTCATAACAAACAATTCATTATTATTTAAAATCCAGAAGTTAATTTTTTTTAAATGATTTTCAGATAAAAATAGTTATTGAAATTATTTTTTGTAGAATGTGTAATTATTTTAACACTTAAAAATTAAATTATAATTCAAGAACCATATGAATGGACATAATTATTTTCCTTTCGAAAAATAAGTTATAACTTATGTATTAAGAGAAAATACATTTATTTTTCTGTATAAAAAACGACTATCATGTTAATTGAAATCATTTTGAAATTGTTAGTTTAATTTAAATAATTCTGAATATTTAAGAAAATACATTCGTATTTATAATTATTTTTCTTCTAAAAAGTATATTATAATCCAAGAATTAGGAGAATAAATATTTAATTTTGCTTAAAAGATGAAAAACATATTAATTAAAACAGTTTGTGTATTGCTAAATTAATTTGAAATAAATGAAAGAAAAGCAAAAAATGCTGGACCAGGATCGGACTCGGGTCTCGTGAATGCTATGCTAGCGCCTTATCCACTATACTATGTGGTCGCTCAGCAACGGCGACATATTAGTACTGTATAAGCTATGCTGAACGTTTGAGGGCCAATTTCTCGAAATTGGCTTTCTATTGTTCTTTAATATTTTCACGAAAGAACTTTCTAAATGTGTACTACCATTATATTAAATCTCATCTAGAATTCAATTTTGCACCTCGTTCTGTCCCTTTTTTAGTTCTTTCTGAACGCTTCTATTCAGATTTGGTGCATATTGTATATATTATAGAGAGAATTTAAGTTTTGAAATTCTTATACTGTATATTTACCCAAAGAATTAGTTTAAAATTACAGTTGTTTAGTGTGCGTATCATAGTGATTCTATAATTAGAAGTTTTGCTTTATTTTAGGTGTCTGCTGTGATGGAGCAGTTTGAACAGCAGTTTGAAGATCTCGATGTCCGTACATCTGTGAGTTTTTATCGACTTTATAATCCACTGATTTTTAGAAATTGTTAGGGAAACGGGAGATTTCACATTATAATTGTAATGTATAATAGTAAAAATTAAATAAAATATAATGGATAAACATTCCAATGTAATAAATGTTTTACAGACATAATGAATTTAGCTTGCCTCAAGAAGAAGAGAATGTAGTACAAATTACTGGAATGATATAGCAAAGCAGTGGGTTGTAAATACCTCTGGATGCAATTTCTTTGAGTGCATTTTTGAGGTTACTAATGTGGAGAATGGTGTTCATATCGCCAACATTTCCTTTCCATTTGAAATTATTGTGTTAATTTTAATTTCATATATCTCATTGGATATAAAGCCATTTTCTACAGAAAAAGGCATGTTTTATTAATTACCTTAGCATTTATTGAGTGATTCAAATTTGCAGCATGTAAAAAACAGTGTGAGCAACCTCATCTCAGGTGAATGATATAGAGCATTTTTCTATGCATTTTAGGGCTTTAAAAAAATCAAATGAAATCAATTTGTCTCATTAAAATTTAGAATTTGTGTTAGTAGAATATCGATTTAAGGAGTAAAGCTAAATTCAATTTAAATATATGAGTTACTGCGTAAGTACAAATGGATTAATCTTCAGGTATGATTTGTCAAGTTGAGATGTCACTGATTAGATAAAGATTTTATTTTCCCTTTGATATTAATGAGGGTAATCCTTAATTGGGTTATGAGAAAATCTAGTATCGTTTCTGAGCTATAATGTAAGATTAATTGCCTAGAAGATGCGCATTAACTTCTAAAATTCCTCATCATGTGTAAAGAAAAGTATATTTTTGAAGACCAGCAAATTTACTAGAACATAGTAGCTACAGAATCATCTTTTTTCTCTTGTTTCATATTGCAGTATGCATTTATTTTTTGAAACATGGCTTAAAATGACCCACTTTTTTTACCATGACTATCTTCATACATCAGTCAATTCTTGTTTTGTATGTTCACAGTGTTTCTTCCAATTTTTAGAAATACATGATGGCAGTTAATTCTTATTAACTTCTATAACATTATTTGCAATATTGATTTTTTTAAACAAACTTTTTTATTGTTTAAAGTCTGTGTTTATTCATAGCATCTTTTGATTTTGGTTTATTTTATTAAAAGTGCTTATAATTACTCCTTTTATTTTAGTATTACCAATAAATTTTTGTCTTAACATGCACATCCTACCATAAAATAAAATTTTCTAAATTATGTACTTGTGTAATCATTATACTTTGCATGTTTTCAGTTCTTGAAATCAAAATTTTGTCTAAAAAATGTAAGTCTGGATTTTTTTTCCTCTTGCCTTTCATTCCAATCAATTTTGGGAGTCAGGGTGTCTATCCAAGATCTGTAAGCATCATTGAAAGTATTTAGTAACTGTTTATTTTTAATGGTCCTTATATAAGAAACTTAAAACTGCTTATTTTTTTGTCCAAATGTTTATTTTTTCTTTTTGAATGAAAAGGAAGGGGAAAAAATCATGCTATCACAGAACCATGTTAGGTTTGCCTTAGTATATGATTGCATTTTCATTGCAATGTCTGGTTTTTCTCTCTGAAGGGGCTTGATGAATCCGGAAGTCTGTGTTAAAATTTTTAAATCTCAGTTTAGGGAAATAATAATAATAATTCGGAAAAAAATGCATTTCCTCCATTTATTTGATTTTTCTTTCATCTCCTTCTCTTATTTAGATGGAGGAAAACAATCACTTTTTAGGGATAATTTTATGTATTCTTGTAAAACCTTGTGCGTTAGTTTTTAAAAGTGACTTCAATTCATCGTATGTTTTTCTACCTTTTTGTTTGTTTGTTTGTGAAGCATTTGTTAGTTGTGTTTCAACATCATTTAGTAAATTATCAGTAGTAATTTAAATGTTTTTACTGCAAGAAATTTTGGCACAAAAACGCTTTTAGAACTTCTTATAATAAGTCAGGAAAAATTGTATTTAATATACTGGTGATTTACAAAAGTGCATACAGTGAATGGTTCACCTTCTAAAAATATAACGTAAAGAAAAATGTTCAGATTATCACTAGCTTTTTTTTTAAACTATTGGAATACACAATGAATGGATCTCCAATAAAGTATGCATCAGTAAAAAAAAAAGAAAAAAAAATGTTTTGGCAAAGAGAAGTGAAAATTAATAAGTAAGTAAAACATGTTCTGTGTTCTTATATTAGAAAGGATAAAATGATGAAGATAAGAGTGATGCTTTTCTCATGGAGTGCATAGATTTATTTCATGATAGTCAAATCATCTTCATTCACTCTCAAGAATTTTGTCAGAGAAATGAGATAAGTTTTTTAATCCCTTTTTGGAGACAATAAATGTACAAAACTGTAAAGAGTATTGGAGACGATTTTCATTATTTTTCATGAAAAATCATCTGGTAGAATAGGATTCAGTATTGATAAAAATATTGAAATGGAAAATTTGAATGAAATATCATATTTCACAAAGCATAGACTATGACTGTGTAAAGCAGTGTAGTGCAATCCACTCAGAAACAAAACCTAAGAATTGAGAATATCATCATCAGCTGATTCAAAATATCACATGCATTTGGAGGAACAGATGGTTAAAGAAATAGCTGCAAATGACAAAGAAAGTTATAATCTGATTTCTTGATGTCTTTATGGAAAATGAAATTGCTGTAATTAAATTTAAAACTTATATACTTGTTTAGCAAGATAGAAACTTTTCATTACTAGCACAACCTAATGAATTACTAGCACAACCTAATGAATTGGAATAATTTCTGAAATAATCAAATTTTTATTTATGCATTTAATAAAATTAGCAGGGTTTTCATAACCAAACTTTGTTTACTGATGTTCCTATCTCATTTTAATGAAGTAGTGGTATAATGTGTTTTTTAAAAAAAATATTAGTGACTGTATTATAATAAAATAATTTTAAATATGCAATCAAAGTGCTTTAATAAGATTTTTCTAATGAAACTTGCATAAATTTTTTTAATAATTTAGTTTTAATATTGGTGAAAAGTATTAATCAATTATTGATGATATTTCATGTTTATATTTTATGAAATTTATTACTTATTAATTACTGTCCAATTCATTTGCTGCATTGTAATGTACTGTAATTTTGTTATTAAGAAATACTATGTTAATTTTGGTTCTTATTTTTCTCTAAAGATGCTTAAAAAGTACTGGTGAAATGTTTACATGGTCAAATTTTATTTTAAAAAATAACCTGATTTCAGTCACAAAGAAATACAAATTTCAATATCAGTGATGGAAAAAGTTAAATATCCTCATAAAATTATTAATTTATTTCAGCTACTAAAAATTATTTCAGAATATCAATATATGTGTTCTTGCAGTTGTTTGTGGGCAGGTGCTAAATTGAAAGGAAGCTATTTATTTTAGTTCGAGTACTGTATGTGTGATGAATAATCTTTTTTTAAAATCACAAGGCAGCATGTATTTCTATCGCTATTGAGGTACAAAAATAAAAACCTTGACTGAATTTAGTGCCTGTTTTATTATTAAAACTTTAAACAATGTGCTTGTATTTCTGCAAGAAACTTTAATCTTGAAATCTGAAATGTGTCTTATGTTTTAAGTTTCTTTATATGAATTATGAAGATGGGTTATTATGCATAATTTGAATATTTTTTATGAACGATTGTTGTAGTATTTAGAAATTTATGTTTGTTGTCTTTGAAATTATTAAAAATAGTGCTTTCAGAAATAAATTTGAATGTTTGTGGTAGAAACTTGAGATCTGATATCTAACATGCACTAACAGTACATTTTTATTGAATTAAAAAGATTGTTTTGAATGGCTTTTCACTTTGGTTTTCGAATTTTTTTGTGAATTACTTTTTAACAGTTTCTGAGTCAAAAGTTTTAAAATTTAGTGCCTGTTTAGTTTTAAAATTTAGTTTTAAAAAAATATTTTTTAGAAAATCAGGAATATTTTTCTTGTGATTAGGCAAGCATTCTAATAGTTGATTTCCAACAGTGGGTTTTCTTACTTGTGTTGCTTTTCAATAAAAAATACCTACATATGTTCAATTATTTTTAGCTAAATTAATTACTTGCTTTATCTTTGATAAATTTATGTAAGTAATAAATTGGTACTCTAAATTGGAGTTTTAAATAAATAATAATAAAAAAAAAGCCTTTCAGATTGTGGGAATAACAAATATCTGACTGTGCTGTCAAATTAATACTTGAGTTAGTGTATTTTTTCTTTCTTTTTGAATTTTGGCTGGAGATAGATGTACAGTATGCAGAATTACATTTTTAAAAAATTACATTGAAAGTTAACCAAAGATCTAGACTCCCTTTGGTTCTTTTTCTGAGACATAAATGTTTGGACAGCATCATAGGTCAGCTTTACTTGTTATAGATTATAGAAAAGACTGATCAGTTGAATTTCATAAGTTTTTTTAATTTAATAACGTCATTTTGGGCTTATAACCCTTTAAAAGCTTTTATAACGTAAAGAAGCATAATTATAAACAACTTGAACATTAAGAAAGAATATTCTTATTTATTGCCTTATATTGAAAATTTTGCTGTGAATTACTATTTATAGGTAGTTGAAGATGCTATGGGTAGTGCAACTACAACTTCAACTCCATTGGCGCAGGTTGATAGTCTTATTCAACAAGTTGCAGAAGAAAATGGTTTAGATATAATGGATCAGTTGGCTGCAGCAAAATCAGTTCCAACTGAAGGATTATCCACTGCTTCAGCTGATAGGTCACGTGCTGAAGAGGATGCACTATCACGAAGGTAATAACGATTTGTAGAAGGCATTTTATTAAAATATATTGATGTAAGAATAATTAAGATGTAATTTAAAGCATGTAGTATTGTCTTTCAAAATTCTTATATTAACCGTATGCATTATGTTCACATATAAAAATAAACATCATTTAATATTTAAACAATGTTTTAATTTAAAAAAAATCTTTATACAAATGAAAACTCCTTAAATGGTACATTTTAATATTTTGTTTAAAAAATGTTCTGTTTATCATTCACTAGGGGAGCTCATATAAAATAAAATAAAAAGTGATAAATGGTTGAGGATAAATCAGGTTGATAATATTATTATAAGAGGTTCTCGTATTAGAAGTATTCTTAATATAGATAGAATTATAAACGTCCTTGATGTGAATAAAGTTGGAAAAAGTAAATAAATGATTAAATATGGTTATCTTTTAACTTTATATTTGAATAGGATGTAGATAAATTTAATAGGATATATTCAAAATAATACTATTTCTTATCATTATTTCCATTGAAAACACGTGGATTGTTTTTGTATATGAATATTTTGGTATTTTTTAATGACTGGGTTCTTTTCTTCAGTTTTGTGGAAGAGGTTATCCAGCAGTTTGTCATAAATTACTCTCTATTTTTGATTAACCTATATTTAAAGTATAATTCCAAAATTGTTTTCTGTTCAATTATGGTGTCCTGGCTTCAATTGAAGTAAACAATTAATGTTATCGTTTGGAACTACGTCTACCTCTATCTAAGTCAGAGATTGTAAGCTGAACTTCCATCACAAAAATGTCCAAAAAAACGTTCGATGTCCCAGCCACGACGACCTTCACTCCTCTGTGTTTCTAACTGTCCCCTTTCGATCCAATCAACATGTGAAGACATTGTACTGGATTTCTGCAGTAACATGTACCATTTACGTATACCTATTTCAAAAACATATGACTTCCTGTGGACCATCGTATATGATTAGAAATTCATATTCATTGCTAATTTTTTGTCTCTACTGAAACATAGAATCTTCTAATACACTAGACGAGTATTGTTTTTGTTTCTTGCTTAGCATTTGCAGTAAAATATTTAATGTTAAAGTATTTTAATTTATATATAATTAATTTCTGAATGATATTGTATTTTTTAGGCTTGCTGCATTGAGGAATTGATATTTTTCATGGCATTTTCTTTGTTGCTGTTTACAATTTAGACAGGTGGAGCTGTACAATTGTGTACATATTATTTTTATGCTGCGAGGAAAAATTATACTATGTTCTTATGTTGTGATACTTGCAAATTTTACTTGTTGATTTTGTGATCCTGCATTATTTTAATAAATACTGATTTGAAATACACATGATAACAATTAAACTGTATTTTTTTGTATATGTTAGAGAAATCGAGGTATTTTCAAGTTTTTACTTTATTTTATTGTTAAATAAATGTAGATATGGTACATCTTACTTTCCTCTGTTAAAGATATAATAAAAATATTGCAAAATGGTCTGCGAAAAAATTTGAATCTGATAAATCATGATTTGTCACTGTGTTATTTGGTCAGTAATCACGACATTTTGTGCATGTGTATAAAATATCAGCTAATTCAAGAAGTTGTTTATCTGCTCTGAATCGGATCATTCATTGTTAAATTTAACGGGTTTTTTTTCCCTGTCCAGCAGTTAAAATAAATATTTAATTGCGACTTGGAATGATACATACCAGCTTTGTTATACTTATCACAAATGCAGATGAAATGTAGAAAAAAGAAAAATAATGGAATGGAAAAGTTTTTTTTTTTTTTTTTTGACTTGGATCTTAAAATTAAATTTTGTGGAAACAAAAAGAGTACTGCTTACTAAAATAAAGATTTAGTCTGAAAGGATTATTTAGTTTTACTGAAATAAAGATTATTTTTATCAAACAAAATGTCTGTTGACAGTTGAGGTTGGACTGAACATCTAAAATGCAGTATGTGCATTGCAAAAACGTTGAAAATCTCTTTATTTTATTCATAATTAGTCATATTTCATAAATTTTAGTACATAAAAATATATAGAGAGAGATGGCATCCTAAAGATCAATGGTATTAAAGATTTTATGATGCACAAATACATAATATATCAGATTAATGTAATAAAAGCAGTCATTAGAAAACTAAGTCGATAAATATCGTTTGAATTTGATCAAGGAATGAAGCGTGTTTTTTTTTTAACTTAACCTGGGTGTTTTTTCTCTTAACCTATTATTTCATCTTAGAAATAATAGGTTTTAATAAACTTGAAACTAACAAGTGAATTCCTTGCAGATTATCAAATTGAATTCTTTGCTTGGAATTAGAGTATATGTTTTTGTTTGGGTGTGTGTGTATGTGGATACTCATAATTTTAGAATAGATCTGATAATTTTATGTTGGATGCGCATAGGTGCTTTTTAGTGGGGGAACTATTTTGTCTTTCTAATGAAGTCTGTATGATTATACGTGGATACATATACATGTCGTGGGATAGCTTGGCTATTTTTTTTATCTGAAAATAATATATGTACTGTATGGTCACGACTTTCTGCTCCTGCATTTTGTAAAATGACCATTTGTTTATGTGCTTTTAACAGAATTAAAATTCTGAAATTCGACCAGGAAACAATTGGACATCTCTAAGACTGTGCTCTGTATGATTAAGACTAAATCTAAGACTGAATCAACAAAAGCGACATACAAAATAGTTCTTCACCAAAAAAGTCACCCATGTCCTCCCAACTTAAGAGTATATTTATACCATTTAGGAAAGTATCGTCTTTTATTTTGGGACTTTCATATACTCCAGTTTGATTCTTTGAAGATATTGATTTTATAATATTTTGGACAATAATTATGCACTCAATTCCAGTGATGATTTGGAAAGTTTGTAATCTTAATTAACTTATTTTAGTATTAACTTAATTTCTACTATTCTAGCCGATTTAGTCTTAAGTTACATAAGTTTAGTAATAGTGTTACGGATTTTCTCTTCCGTCGGGGTTCTTTTTGATTTGTTGATTGATGAAATGAACAGTCCTTTAATGACAGACGACGACTTTCATTAACACGAAGACGACAAATATACAGCCAAGACGAACACAGGAAACGCACAGCAGCACACTACAACAAACAGTAGTCCACAAGTAGTAGTTGCTAGCAATAGCAACCACAGTACACAAAGCGGCCAGACAGAATTCAGCAGGAGGGAATTCACGTAGCTTCACTCTATGGTCTCTCGAAACGTCCGAAAATCTCCACTGTCTCCTCTCTTTAGCTGGATCCAACTGCCGTCTCCCTGCTACAAGACTGGCTACTTCATACACGACACGATGCAGCTTCTACAATAAACAACATGACTCGGCACACAGCTTAATTCGGCAATCGCTTGAGCTCTCCGCTGATCCAACTAATCACCGTAAACTCTTTACACGGTTGATTTCGGCCTGAGACTGTCGGCCTTTTATAGTTCCCGGAGGCAGGCCGAGAATGTTTGGGACCAATCTGGCGTATCTTGGTTCCTATTGAATGAATCGTTAAAATTCTGGAAGTTTCCAGCAATATCTATTTTGTCTCCAAATTCGTCGCCAAGCTCTGAGATCACTGATTCTGCTTCCGGTCAACATCCAACGGAACTGATCGTAATACGTTTTTTCCAGTGATTAAACCAACCATGCTGGGAAGCAGCATCACAGATTTGTAACAGTATTGACTTAATATCTACTATTCTAGTCGATTTGTTCATAATACTTCGTTTTGTTTTATGTTGCCCCCCCCCTAAAAAAAAACTTAGGTTTCGAGAAGTTTTATTTTCTCCACAAAAGTTATCAAATAATGCTTTTCTTTGAGCTATCTATTTAACAAAAACTGGAATAAGTGCCAACAGTTTGTATTAAAATGTGTGTTCGTTACTGTTTTTATGAAAATTTGCGTGAAAAAAGGATATATGTTTCTTGATTGTGTGGTTGAACAGTTATAAGTCTGGTATGCAGAAAGATCCTAAATGAACCTTGCAATTATTTCAAGACTTTTTCGCTTATATTGGGATATTTGTAGAGTTTTCTTTGTTAAGAATTCGTGCTCTAATGTGAACACACCAATTTTTAAAACCATTTAATCATATCTTGCAATAACATTTAATAAATGAAAACCTGCTGTTGTTCCTCAATGCATCACAGTGAATTTAAATTAGAATGGCTGCACAAGATGGAATAGTTGAATGCGTGAATTGTTTTGCGCATATGACGAAATGCTAATTTAAGAAAGGCCCCTTAAAATATAATTTTTTAACACGATGGTTAATTGGCTAGCATACTTAACCGTGTGAAAATTTAATTGAGAATATCAAAAGATCCGTGATTACTTTTTTTCTACTATACTGTTTTACTCATCTTTCATGTTATCAAAGAGATGTCTTTTAATATCTCCTACAGGAAGAATTTCTTTTGTTTTCTGGTAACAGATAGGAAAGAACACAGTTTCTTCATAATTAAATGTGTATACTAGAAATATTAACTCAATTACAGGTACATTTCAAATAATTTTTTTTCAACACACCTGTTTCATTTCTTGGATTTATAGCATAAAGTATTAATAGTATAGGGCAAAACTCCTTAATGTTTTTTAAATGCTTTTATTTCTCATTTTTTGTTTGTAAGGATGGAATTTTATAATCGTTTCTTCACTTATTGCTTTATATACTAGAGTTCTGAAATTCTGTATGTTTATTGATTCCCAATGACAACATAATGTTCTAATAATTCTTAATTATGAATTAATATAGTAATTTAGCAAAAAATGATTTCACAGGAGAGAGAAACCATTTAGAATTTAATTTGAGGGATATTGATTTTACATTCAAAAATATTGGTGACTGAATTTTTTTCTTTATTTTTTTATATATTCCATATTGTTTGATATGAAATTTAATAAAAACTGAAAAGTGGAAAATTCTAAAAATGAAAAGCTTTAAGACTCTGTTTTGTTAGTATAGTAAGAAATAGGAAATATTTTTTAAAAATTGAATATCAGGTAATATTATTAAGAAGACACAATGTAATCATATGCAAGATATTCTGAAAGTTAAAATATGCTATAGATGTAATTTAAATTGCATTTTGCTTAAAGAATTTCTTTTAGAATATCATGCTTTTGTGTTTTGTTTTGACATCTATATTAATAGAAGGTAATTTTTTCTTGGTGACATTTTATGTGACTCTTTAGAATATGAATGTAAACGTGAAGAAAGCCGGTTGATTTGGTAGTAGTTAATTTGGTTAATTTATGGCGTTGCAACATCAGCGTGACTGCATTGGATTTCCGGATAAGGCTTATTTGTTTTTTAATCAATATCGTACGAATTAAAGATTAGGATTCAGAAAATAATAAACTTTTATAATACCTTTCTGTAATTGCATTAAAAGGGATTTTTTTTTGTATTAAAAAAAATCTGGAAATCAAAACAAAAAGTGTAGAAGTATGAATAGGAGAAATCTCAAAAACCACAAGGAATATCATGATAAACAGAAAATCTCAATTATTCATTATGTGATTATTAAAATGCATTATAAATGTGACTATGGTTCCATTTTACTGGAAACTTTTCTTTCATGCTTTCTTATGTGCCTCACGTTTTTATGATTTTGTTTAGACTTCCAGATTTTTGATAAAGAAATTGCTTCTCCTTTTTAATGCGCTAATAAGAGCATTTTTTAAAAAGTATTTTTTCCCCCCGACTCTTTTCCGGTTGGAAGAATTTATTGTGCCTCCATTTTCATGAGCAAAATTCATGCCAACACCTCGATATTGGAAAATAAACGAAGAAATTAAGTATTACATAGAGATAATTACAAGGGAGTGTAATTAAATGTGGCTGTTAATGATATTTTATTGCAATTTTTTAATCCACGATGATTTAAGCTCGCCATTGTGTGGTGGCAAGATCTCGGGAAAGGAGGGTTCCAGGTCGGAACACAATTTCTTTGAAGACCCACCATGTAAGCGAATTTAGATCTTTTTAAATTGGTCGAACCAAGTGGGCTTCCGCAAGGAAGTCTGGAGAATGAATGCTAGCACAGTGTCGTCTTCGTCATTTAACCGTGATTCAGAATTACGAAGTCTATCCTAAAATGACCCTACTGCCAGTGGCAAATTGGAACTGAAAATAGTGGTTGCCAGGCGGCTATAGGGGTGTGTGGCATTCATTCAAATATATATATATATATATCAAGACTGCCACGGCATCAGGAAAACAGGGAATTTTAAAATCATATATAAACAGGAATAAGGCAGGGGATTTTAAATTTCTTGGATTTTTATTCTAAAAAGTGCCGTTCTCTTTAAACATTGAAAGAATAAAAGATAATCGCTGTAGCTGTAAAAACCAAGCAACATCATTCGCGACTGTTAAATCACGAATGATATTGCTTGGTTAACCCACCTCACCCCTTGTCCCTGATAGATCTGTCCAATTTCCAAGAATGGGAAAAAAATACCGATAATGGAATAGTGATTACTGCTACTAAAATATTAATGCAGAGTGTTTTATATTTGTAAAGAAATCTACATTTATTGAAAAGCAATGCAGAATTTTGTGGAAAGCAATTGGCTGATTTGCTTCAACTTCTTAATTCCAAAGCATAAATTTCCATTGTATGTTCAGAATGTGCAAGGATCCATTTTGAAATTTTCTTGAAAAAAACTAAAAAGTGAATACAAGAACAGCTTGATTCATTTAATGAAGAAATTCGTTTAGATGATTTCTATTCTAATGTTTTAAGGTCCAAAGAATTTTCTGATTTTTAGAGAATCGCAAAAATAATTCTTTTATTGTCATATTCCAGTGCGTTTGTGGAAAGTGAATTTAGTATCAAGAAGGATATTCTGGTTGAAATTCTGAAAGCAGATTCTTTAATGTCTAAGTACTGTGTATGATGCTATAAATTTTATGGAGATGTCTTAAATGTTCCGATCTCATGAGATTTGCTGCAATGTGCAAATTTAGCATATGTGAGGTACTATGAAGCTTTAAAAAAGCAGAAGAAAGTCTAGGGAAAAAAAAGAGAGCCCAACAAGCGCAAAACAATTTCAGTTGCAAAAGATGGTGGTGGGGAAGGAAACTGAAGACTGAAAAATTAACAGCTGTTACTTTTGTCAAAATCGATGCCCAAATATGTGAAGGAGGGGAAATGCTTTTTTGTTAACATTTAAATAATTTGTATAAATAAAGAATGTTCTTTTGTATTTTATTTCAGTTAAATCCTTAATTTTGCGTGATTTTAAATTAGAGAACAGTACCTAAGAAACAGAGCTTTTGAAAAATCGTAAATAAAATTTTGTCCTATGGCTCGTTTAAAATTATATGCGAAATCTAATTGAATTGCAAACGCGGGATCGAGCATGAGAAAAATGCATGAGCTCTAACCACTACTTTATCTCTGATATGCAATTGGAGCACATGCATAGCCAGCCATATGTCAATATTTAGTTATAATTTTTTTTTTTGTGTGTGAATTTTTTTTTTCTTCTGAAAAGACACCTATGTAGATAAACTTAAAAAGTAAAATCTTATCTAAATATAAAATTTGATCCAACTCGTTAGAGCCGTTTCCTAGATACACGAAATAAATTTCTGTATACAAGAATTGCTCGTTTCAAGTTATAACATAAGGAAGTGATCAATAACTTTTTTTCTCTGTCTTAATATGTGAATTTATCTTGCTGAATTCCAAACAGTAATAAAGAGAAATTGTCTTTTTGTGTGTAAATATAAATTCCATTTATTATACTATTATTTCAGGTAATATTGAATTGTTGCTTACGTTTTTTATTGATAAAAACTAAGGTATTGCTATTCTAACTAGCACATAAATGCGTTCTTGTATTTCCTCTTATACTGCAAATACATGCAGGGAAAACACGGATATTTTCACTCAGATTACTCTGATATGTATGAATAAAATCGATAAATTAACGTAATTTATTCTTAATCTAAAAAAATGTGTTAGATATATTATCAATTACAGTATATAAATATTATATACATTTACAGAAGTAAGGAATATCAAATATAAATGCAAATTTATATTGAATTTTAAATTTGTTTTTGATAGGTATATAATGTACTAATATTTTGGAACAGGAATTGATGATTGCTAAATTTTCAATTAATTATTTTATGTTGCTTCCTGTTAATGATTTCTTCAGCAAATTATTTTTAAACTTCAAATTTTGCTAGACATGTAGCATGTTCTATTCAAGAAGTCTTGAAACGTTTTGCTTATTATTCTATACCTTAATTTTTTATTATCTTACTTGAAATTTGAATTTGAAAGGGAAATGATTAAATTGTGATTAATACAAAATATTTTCTTGCAGAAGCTAGTTAAAAATGGGAGCCCTATCAAAAGTTTTCGTCATTACTTATTTTTAAAGTTAAACGTGATTGTATGTATAAGGAAATTTCAAAAAGCTATTTAAAAACTAGTTAGATACTTACTCATGATGGAAAATTAAAACGTATTTTCGTACCTTCATCATCAACAATGAAAGAAAATTCCAGGATGAAATATTTGTAGCAAAAATAAAAGCAATACGAGTTTCTTTATAACAATGGAATATATTGTTATAAAATATATTTTAAAATTTTTGAAAAATAGACAAAGAATTGCACAACAATCAAACCTTTATTTACCGAATTATTTTATCATCTATTTTTCAGTTTTATTTTTGTATCATAAGTTAAGTTTTGGTGCAGAATAAACCCAAGAACGAGGAAATAACTTTTGAATTAATTAAAATAATTTAATTTCTGCTTTTAGCTAATATCTACTATTTGCTATCAGAGCTACGCTCTTCGTGTTCTTTTGAATACCATCAGTAAAAATTGTCATATTACGAAGATATCAGCCTGATTTTAATTGTAATTTTAAGTACCTTCGATAAATAAAGAGTTAAATGAGTATCATTGAAAAAATAATTTCTTAAAGTTCAAGATGGTGTGAAATTTTTTTTTCTTTTATTGTTTTGTAACTTTTAGCAGATTTTTGAGCAAAGTGTCAGAAATTTCATTCAATTTTTAATGAATAAAAATTCTCATTAAAATAAAAAAAAGTTTATAATGTGCACATTTGCACTTCCCAATCTATATCTGGGCTAAATTTGGAAGCTCTTAATCCAACACAGAAGTTCTCATACTTTTCTAGTCTGTCATCGTCTTAACAAGAGAACAATATTTCACATAGCCCTCTTATATGATTGTTAATCATATCAACTATTAAGATATTTTTGCCTCTGGACCCGCAGCTGTCTTCATTACTGCGGTACTGGCCCCATTGGGAAATTATAGATTAACGTTATGTCCTCTAGAGCAGCATAACACACACAGACATTCATCTTTATTAATAATAGAGATAATATTAACTTTAGCTAAATAATTTATATAATTGTAATTTATATTCGTTTTATGCTTAAAGAAAATAAAAATAATCATCAATGAATATCTTGATATTTAGTATGTTTTATTCTGCATAAAAAATTGAGTTCAAGTACTAATGCACTTTCTTTTTTTTTCATTGTGTGTGTGTAACTAATTCATTTTGTGGTCTTCTATTATAATTAATTATTTGAACTTGTGTTGAATTAAGTTAACGAATTTAATTGATAGCGAAGTTAATTGATATAATTAAAATGTGGTCACACTTTGTCATGAAGAAAAACAACGCCTCGTCGTTTCATTAATTCTGGCTTTTTTTTTTTTTTTTTTTTTTTTTGCTATAGCAGGTTTTAATTGATCCAATTAATGACAGTATTTCGTAGAATTTATTGTTTCACTTTGAGGAAGGAACTTGTAGAAAATTATGCTTTTCCAATCCCACTAAATGAACAAAAGAACTTTTTGGGGATGTAATCCCAGCTTTGAGACAGTTGAAGACCTATTGTCCGCACACGGATGACATAGACGACTAATAGATAAACCTGCATGTTTGCACAAGCAGAGCCAGATGAGGTCATTCATAGCGCAACGAGAAAGAAACTTTTGGGACACCCTAATAAAAAGTCTATGAAGTCATGTAGCTGCAGCTTTTTTTCGGTGGATTCTTTTGAATTGTTCGAGATTGTATTTAGGGACTTGTGGAATCCGAACAGTCCCGCCGTTCCCATGGTACGTTTATTTAGTGAATCTCGATCAATACACCATTATTAGATGCTTTGCTAGAATTTAATTTGTTTAGTTTCTCGATGTCTTATTTTTTGTTGAATTTAATTTGTTTAGTTTCTCGGTGTCTTATTTTTTGTTGGTAATAATATTCAGTAAAATTGAATGAAGCTTTGGAATCGGATAGTGACGAGGAAGTATCTTGTGCTGCAACAGGTTATTTGTTGTTGAGTGGAGACTCATAATATTACTTGTAAAAAATGCATTTTGGATTTTATAAATAAATTTATTATTTTCCACTTGATAATTCAAGATTTACTTGATAGTTTGATTTGAAATTTCATGAAAATGTCTTCAAATAATTTTATAGAGAATGTATTAGCGAGGATAGATTAAAAGAAAAGACTTCAGTCTGAAAGAGTGCCCTGGAATGAAAATTTAAAAAAAAAAAATCTTTATAAATTCAATTTTCTCGAAATCATTTTCATACAACAAAATAAAAACTAGTGTGAAATCAAACCTAAATTTTTAGAGTTTTACTTTCTAGGAATTGTGAATGTAAATATTTTATGACGAAACTTACATTTTAATGATTTGTGTGGAAGCTGAGTTTGCATTTTTAAATGCTTCAGGAATCATTTTGTAGATAAGATGAATCTATTTTAACTAATTCCCATTGATGACGGGACGTACTTCCTTAGGAGAGGGTTGGAAGGTTCCGTGGCGGGCGATGGCCCTTAGGACTCAACCACAGTTCCCCCTGTTGTGACGGTTCGATCATTCAGTTATTTTATTCGTGTGCCTTCTGAGGGAGCTGAGAGTCAGTGATATGACTTATCAGAGTCCATGAAAGCAGATTCTTAAATTTTTTCTCTTCTGGCGCATGAGAATGAGTTCCCCCTATGTGTCATCCATAGTTTAATTCAACACCTAATTTTAGAGGGACTAATTAATCACTCTCTTTCATATGTGCTGGACATTCTCTTTATTTAAAACTGAGTATTTTTGTAGCCTTTCATTCTGAAATCTTTTATTTATTCTTGCAGTAACTATTATTTTTTGATATGTGTTTTTTTCTGTTAATCAGCATTTTTATTCATCAGAATTTGTTCTTTGTTATCATTATGTTATAAGAGGATCGATTATCTGTGCTTATTTGGTATGCCTGTGCTATAAATCTTATCTGTCTAAAATTCCACAAACACAAGTAGATGAGCACCCAATTTCAACACTGGGTATAATTTCATTCTAAACATTTATTTTAAAAACTGACCTCAGCTGCATTACAGTAATAACTTTATTTCCTTTCTAAGTTCTAAAAATCTGTCCGCAACAGTAAATGCTATAAAACATGGTAATAATTTCCCATTAGAAATTCGAATGTTATCAAACCTGTCTGGTTGGTAATTGTAAAATTCAGGCACTCCAGCCTTATTTTTACTTCCTATCGGAGTCTTAGTGGAACCTTGTTCCATATTCTTCATTAATGGTTGTGTACCTATCAGTTGAGGACGGGAGGTGAGGGGGAGGTTGCATTGGTGGACAAGACTAGAACGCAAATGGAATACGGCTATAAATCAGACTGTGGCGAATATTGTTGGCAACTTTCAATAACATGTACTTAGAAACTTTTCAGATGTAGCTGGAGATTCATTTTTAATAATTAAATCTTATGGCACAAATATTAAAACGATTGGGATGATAATTTCTTCTTTAATAACTTTCTATTCTCTCGTAAGCGAAGTGCACAAAGCGAAAATATTATATTTATCATAAAATTCGACCTAGAAATTTTGATGATATTCACAATATGTTTGTGAATAAAGCAATTCCAAAAAAGAACAACTTAGATGGGAGAATTCCAGTATGAAGTGTTAAGATCAAAATTTCATAACTCTATCCAATCAGTCGATCAGCAAAAATTCTATAAAACCAAGTTAATCGTAACGATACTTAATACAAAAGGTGTGTAAGTATGCGAAAAGGTTGATCAGAGTTTTGTATATACGTAATGTAAATTAGTGAAACAAATTTTTAAATCGATAACGCTAAGATAATGAATATATATTTCTATTACATATTCGCTTTCCAAACGTTGCCGATTTAAAATAGAGTTTCGAGCATTTTTAATTCTATAATTAATACAAAAATTTTCAATAGTGAAAAATTTGGGCCGATATGTGACCTTGTGGCAATCTTAGATTCAAGATTTGAAGTTCACAGTTTAGATACCCAATTCCAAAATATACCTGAAGATGAGCATTATATTTCTCGAAGTCAAACATCATTCCGCTGGTGGGGATTAGGAGTTTGGAGTTCAGGTGCCAGCTGAGACACCGTCTTCGTCATCATATCATGGTCAAGGCAGTCAGGTCCGAAATATCTTCGGATATCTTCGAAGCGAAACTTTAACTTAACTTCAGTAAAGCTGTATCTATGTATATAGCTGTAGTCTGCATTTCCGAAACGTAGCAATTTAATATTTAAAAAATTAATTTAATTTTAAAAATTTGTCAGTTATTTATTTTCTATAAAAATTTCGCAAAAAGACCAGTTTTTATTGCTGGAAGGTTTTAGTGTGAAAATAACCAAATGAATGATGCAATAAGTTGCTTTCCTTTTGGGAATTGAAGCTGGCATATGACATTTATAGGCTTTAAAAATCTTCCTAAACACGAATATCACGAAGAGATGGTTCATGTCATGAAAAACCTTCTATTACCTCGGAATATTTAGAATTATCAAGCAATAAGACTTCACTAATTTAAGTAAGACAAATCTCACCTTAAAATATGGGTTCAAATTTTTGAAAAGAAGACACAGTTCTTGTTTTTGCTTTGATTGACATTTCTAAAGTACTTCTTTGAAAAGCCTCCGATGGGATTACCTTTTCCATGTACATTAGAATAATTTATATTATATGAATATATTTTACATTATTGCCTTTTATTTGAAAAGTAACATTGAAAATTTTTTTAAAATCTGGTGATAATTGTTCGATTTGGTTTAAAATCCGTATTTTTAACTGTAATTTTAAAATTCTAGTACAATTTCCAATCTTAAATCTGTAGTTCACGTTTGTGTTAGTTTTATTTGAATGAAACAAAAGTTTGATCTTTTGAAAGGAAATTTGTCACAAAATGAAGGATTTTTTCAAAATCGTCTCTGCCAAATGGAAACTACATGACAACCATTTTCATCTACACAATTCACAAGTGGACGTTGGAACGAGCAATACTGAGATTTATCTCTAGTCTTTGATGTCTGCGCATTTCACAGGAAATGTCGTCTTATGCCAAGGGAACAAGGTTTGAAACGTTGCCTTCACGGGAGAAATATTTATATTTGCTTAGCATTCAGAGACTTGGTCTAAATAGATAGCCCTTCTCAGAATTGGATTTTTTTTTAAATGTAACAGAATGCAGTTGGTAGATGTTTCATAAGATTGAAGATTTCAAATAGATAAGTGCGGATATTTAATTCTACAATTCAACGGATGTTTAAAAGTATTATATAGATTTAGTTTCATTTATGGTTTTATCCGCGATATTGTAGGTGTTTACAAACATATTAACGATTTAATATAAGTATTCAACTGCACAGTTATCCATAAAATTAATAATATTAGGCATAGCAATTTATTTTGTTTACATTTATTCGAAATTATTCGTAGAAATTTTATCATTTTTGTTTGATTCTAGTTAAGTAAAGAAAGGAAAGCACTACTCATTATTATTTATATTCTTAAAAAACCGTCCGTCATTCAAATTAAAATTTATTTCTTATTTATATTACGGAATACGAGTGAAATGTAATTTTTTCTGTAATATCTGCAAATTTTAGAGTTTTAGCTAAGTGCAATTCCTTAGTTTAATGATTTTTCAAAATTTGGTTTGGTGCTACAAAGTTCTGAAATCCGATAGTTATTTTATTGCCTACTGTGAGTCATAAATCAATACATCCGATTGCTTTGAGCTCAACTCTTCGTACTTCAAAATAGCCATGATATATATAGGAAGGTCCACTTTACCTGATTTCCATGCCATTTATGGTAAGTATATAGTTCCAGTTGAAAAAATGCTTTAAATGACGTGAAGAACAATATTTTGCTTTATTTCAGTCAAAGGAAGTATTGCTGAAAAAAGTTGAAATCTAAATTTTTATATAGACATTTAGTCCTTAAAATAATTTTTGCACACTAACAATTTCAGGAAAAGAGTTCCATTCTTCTTAACTAAAACTAACTAAATTATGGTGCTTTGAATATCTTCGAATTTCAGAATTTTTAAACGAATTTTTACATCAGACCCTCTGTCTCAAAATGTTCTCAAGGATTCGTGTGAAAATTGACCAATTAACAACCGCCTCGATTCTGTTTGATTCGATCATCTTCCTAGAGGCAGCTGTTGAAATGTTATTAAAATATTCTAAAATAGAAATATTCAAAGCTTTATTACTCGGGTAGTTTTGGTCAAAGAAGAGTAAAACTCTTTATTTAACATTTCAGCATGTCAAAATTATTTTATTAAATATGACTAATCGAATCGAGGCACTATATAAAAATCTAGTCTTTGTAATTTTTTAGCAGTATATATATATTGACTAAAATACCCCAAAATTGAGTTTTTTATGGCATTTAGAGAATTTTTTTATAAAGTACTGGAAGTATATGCCTTTCGCTAAGGTTTAGAAATTATACAATTTGAGTGGACACACATTATCTCAGAACATGAAACAAGTTCTATTTTATTGCTATATCTTCTAAACAATTATCTTGAACATTTTTATCGAATTGTTTTTGATGAATGATTGTTAGTGTGCAAATAATCTTAATAAAAGAAGGTGATTTTGAAAGTTCTAGTAAGTAATAAAGAAATATTTAAATGATAAAGGGTACAAAAATAATTCTATTTGTCTTTGTGTTTCACTTATCATTTCTAATCCATTTTATAAATACTTCAAGAAAATAAAGAAAAATCAGTTAAGAAAAACATGATAATGTTTACACAAGAATAAATATGTAAAAAACACTTGAGTTCGATTCTTCTGATTCATGATATTCATTTTATGAAAAATAGCTCATAAAATCTTTTCATGGATAAAAACAAAGATAAAAGCTTTCTTAAATGCATGTTGTTCGATCTGTGATAATTTCTCTTTCTTTCATCCTGAGTAATTTCAACCGCTCAATACTTTGTGGTTCAGGAGGAGCGCAAGCAAAGACGTGTTGATACAGAAGACCAGCTGTTATACCTCCTAAGATAGGTCCGACCCAATAGACCTGGTTAAAAGAAAGGTTAAATACAAAAACCAATGAAAATAAAGTGTTGATTTGAAATTAAATTTCATACTTTATTTGTATCCAAAATGATACATTTCTATTTAATAATTTTTATTGACAAAGGTAGAATATTTTTTCTTATTTAGGAAATTTCTCTATACATAAGGAAGTATGCATAATTACCATAAGTGGTGGGAAACGGTAAGATATAGATTATCTTTTAGGCATTTTGTACTTTCGTAAAATTAATCTTCACTGTTTTGGAATCTGATGATATTCTCAGATTAATGTATCTTCTTTATCTGATCACATGGAATTCAAAACGACTATGCGTCATCCAAATTAGCCAAAAAGCAGGAAGTTAATGCAACTAAATTCATTACAAAATGACGGTAAAATGTAATTTGGTTTCAAAGCACTCTGTCTTATAAAATTTCCAAAGAAAGTTTCCCTAATTTCTGTTATAAGTTACTTAAAATTTTCATTTGAAAGGTGCATTATTCATTAATTTACTGCAGATCACTTGGTCGATTTTTCCAGATTCAATAATATGTTGGAAAATTTGAATGTACAAGGGGTGTTCAAATGAAAAGGTACGAAACGACACTGTGAGCATAAATGGAGACTTTATACAAAATATACACCATAGGTCTGAGCACAACAATCCTATTGATTAACGAACCGAAGATTCCTTGTTCCCAGAATTCCTGTGGTCGTGACGAGATCCAGTCCTTCACAGCGTCCTTGAGTTCGCCGTCCAAAGTCTGCTACTTTTTGAATTCCTCGAGCACAGAAGGACCATTTACTCTGATGTGTACTGTGAGACAGTCCGAAGAATACACAGGTCCATCAAGAACAAAAGACCGGGCCAATCACGGAGGGTGTGGTTCTGCTCCATGATAACGCGCGTCCACACGTCTCCAGGGTCATACACGCGGAACTGGTCAAATTCAAGTGGTCAGCAGCTCGACCATCCCCCTACAGACCGGACATGTCGCCCTGCGATTTTCATGCGTTTGGTCCCTTGAAAACACATCTTCAACTAGGAAGGCGAACTCAAGGAAGCTGCAAAGGACTGGGTCTCATCACGGCCATAGGGATTCTGGGAACAAGGAATCCTTCGGCTCGTTAATCAATAGGATCGTTGTGTTCATTCCTATGGTGTATGCTTTGAATAAAGTCTTCATTTATACCCACAGTGTCGTTTCGTACCTTTTCATTTGAACATCCCTTGTACATTCGGAATCTTCAGATACTCCAGTGACAAAAGGTTGTTAGACGTTAAAAGGAACAAAGGTTTTAGGAACACAAGTGTTTAGAGAGTGAGATTCATTAAAATACTTCTACAACTCGGAATATATTGACACTCAAAAAAAGTTTCAAATGTCGATGTGCGAGTAAGAATCCTAAATGATTATCTCTTAAGCTGGACATTCACGATCCCTCCAAGCCACACGAAAGAACAAGTAGGCGCAATAGAATAGCACATGCCATTTAGAGTGGGCACTCATTGAATGAAGGTGTATAGGAGGAAGCTTACTGTGTTTTCTATCTAAGCCGTTACCTAGGGTGTTGGAGAGTAGATGTGGTGAAATGATTATGAATGATCTTCCATTTAGGTCAATAATTCAGGAATACTCCACGTCAGCTTCAATCCAAACCTTTCATAGCACCTTCCTTGCGACACCATTATTCATATATTCATATCCACCCCCCACCTCCCCAGCTTTCACCGAGCATCCATTTTAAAGAGACAGAGTGATATTATTTCTGACGAATTGAATTGTGTTCTACATCACTCCAATTTTGAACAGTTTCCACAATAATGATCTGTTTTGGTGCGGAAAGGACGGATTTGTTTTGCGTGCTTGATCGTGAATGATCAGTCTTACTGATCGATACTTACTGATCAGACGATGGACGTATTTTGATTTCCTATAACACGTCTTTGTTCATTTGCTACGGATTGTGCCAATCGTAGTGCTGTAAGACGTTTGATTTGTGCATTATGATGTCTCAGCACATTTTCTTCCAGATTACGTAATTGCATTGATTCTACATTCTCAAGGTGGAGTTTGGACGTTCAGGACCCATTGTTTGGCTTCCGCGTTCACCAAATCCAGTCTTCTGGACAATTTGTTCTTGGGTATTTTAACGGTTCCGAGATATTTTAATATAAAGGAAATAAAAAAAACTACATTTGCAGTACTTTTAAATGAACTAATTAAAAAAAATAGTAGATCATGACCATTAGCATCTTTTAAATTTAACGGGACATACGAGTTCAGGCTATCTTGAAAGATTGAAATGCGCATTTATGAAACGCTGAGGAATATATTGGAGGGTATAATTCAGTAATGTCGTGTACATTCGACAATAGTTTTAACGATGTTGAAGAATGTTCACTACCGCCTCTCCCAACAACTTTTATAATAATTTCATTTACAGACATTTTAAATTATTAAATGCTGAAAATAATTTTTTTTGTTGCTATTATTATCCTTTTTGTCGCCTTTGTGTGATGTTAGAATCAGTGTCCTTACTTTCGTGATTTTCACCAGTTAAATTCTTTATATTATTACTATATAATTTTTGTTTCATGTGATTTTTACCTGCTCCTTTTGAAACGTGCTCCCTCTAAGTTTATCACTAGAATATCTTAATACCTTATTTTTTCAGGAATTTCAGAATTTCATAATGTCAGATTTCTTCTGCACTCACCCAGTGGTTTTCCCAAATTCCTGTCATTACAGCTGGACCAAAAGAACGAGCGGTATTCATACTGGAACCTGTATAACGGATCTGCGATAAAGAAAACATATATAAATATCTAAATTTCATTTAATTTTCAAGAATTCATCTAGAAACATATAGTATAAAACAGATTCAAGATTCCCTTCAACATTTTTAAAAATACGTCTAGTTAGATGGAGTTAGTTATAGGAAAGACCGGAGCTGGTTGACACCAATTTTGATTGCGAATTTTTAAAATTTTTTTGGTGATGATTAAACAGCTGATATGCATTTTAACACATTCTTACATCCTTTGGCTAGTACAAAACGTAGAATATAACAATTTGATTGAAAAATAAGAGAACAAAATTGAATTGAATGAAATAATTACGCCAGTATCAACTTGCCCCTGGGCCGGGGTTCATTGGTGCCATGCGCAGAGCAGGTTGGTATTGTATTTTTCTTAATTATACTGTAGGTACTTATCTAAAAAGGAAATAAAAAATGTTTTTAAGTAGAAACTTTTATTGAACGAAAGTTGAAATAATTGAATTTATTAAAAAATGCACATTTTTTTCCCGGTTCTTCCATTTTTGGGAACTCTTTTAGCTCAAAACTTTAAGCACGAAAAATTTAAAATTTTTTTTTGTCTTCAATTAACAGTTTCACTAATAGAAAATTATTAACCACTGGATCTTTTTCTAAATTCAAATAATCCGAGTCCTCAAATCACAATTGATATCAAAATCGTCTTTATCATCGGGAGACACTCATTCTTCTCGAATCTCAAAATGCAAGTTCATTATCTTCCTTTGCATTTGATTTTTTTACCACTTTCCTATTTTTTAGTTTGCCTTCTTCATTTTTAGTGTATAAGATTTTTGTCTTTGTTTCGTAGTTGTTTTTTAATCTTTTTATCGCAATGGCTTCTTCTCCTGCTTGCAGTGCAAACTTCGCGGGTGTAACTGTTAAAATAGCAGCCTGCCCCTTCCTTCGTCATTTTCTTGTTCCTTGTTTTGTGCCAGTTTTTGGTAATAGCCACAATTTTTCCAACGATGAAACAGTATGTGGGATCAGAATTTCAGGATCTGGAGATGATAACATTTGTAGCAGTTGAGGGCCATTTCTTTTATGCTTTGCTGCGGTATCAATGGACATCTGATTACAGCAAGAGCAATCCAGAAACGAAAAATCACTCTGAGATACATTAGATGTAGCTAGAGAACGGCCCGTTACGTAACTGGGAAGAAATTCCGAATCGGGTTCATTGTACTTATTCCAGCAGCTGCAAAACCGGCTGTTATATTGCCCTCGGTGGTAGCCAGTGGAAGAGCAGTCGCTTCAATATTTGGGATATCGTAAATCGTCATTATTTTTCCAGGATTTTTTTTCTATGCAGGAATTGCATTCACTGTTCATATATTTCTTTAACGGGCCGTAAACACTGCGATCCAGAGTTGTAGCTCATGGCTATAATAAGGAGGAAAACTTAGCACTACAACTCCGTTCGCTTTCAAGTAATTGAATGCTGAAATCGAAAGGTGGGAGTCACGATTGTTTCAGTAGCAAGAGGGTAGGCCTTTCTTTTGTCGACCTCGTGTATAGTAAGAAATGTGCAGCAAAGTGCATAAAATGTTCCTCCTTCATCCATCCTGATAGATTGCAAGATTCAATGTTACCTGCCCCTTTGAGTTCACATACCCCTGAGATCATGCCCATGAAATTAGTACGTGAAAAAATAAAAAAGAGGAGGGATCTTGTTTCTTATAGCAGGTATAGCAACAGCCAAAATGACAAGACTTCCTTTTTCAGCAGATGTCCTTTTGCCAATTGGTTTAAATTCCCGTCGAGCTACCACTTGGTCGAGTTTTTGAATAGTTGAGATCCCTGTCTTATTCATATTCCATATATCTGCAGGTCCAAAACTGTATTTGTCGTAATCACAATCACTGCATCAAAAGTTTAAAAAATGCCGCAACGTTTGTTTTATTAAATAAGGTAGCCCAACAGAGACTCGTTGCTTCAGGTATTCTAATGGATAAGGAAGAGTTTCTTTTTAAAAATAAGCTCAACCAATCCTCGTTTGCTTATTGATTTCTTTCCCATGAATTAGGCGCTTTCAGTTGTAATGAAATAGCAAATTGGTAAGCAAATTTGCGTATTTTTGTCAGACCGAGATCAAAATAAACATCTGATGCTCGTTTTACAAATTCTGCAATATCTGCTATTCCCTGACAGCTGAAAAATTTTCGTGTTGGTAGGTAGCTGAAAGTCAAAGTATAGGCATCCCCGGCTTTTGAAGCTCTTAGGGAACGCAAAGATGCTCCATATTTTTCAGCAGCCTTTGAATATGACGAGTCTTTATGAAATCGCTTTTACTGCTTTAACAGTGACGTCCCCGGTGGTTGAAGCTCGGTTTTCGTCCTATTTCTGTTTCTAGTCATGGCTTTGAAAAAAAAAATATTAGACCAAAGCTTCGACTTAATTCAAAATACAAGGTCAACCTGCCTGTTCTTTTTAGTGCCAACATGCGCCATCATATCATTTTCTAATTCCATTTTTTCAGCAATCTTAAATTAATAAAAAGACGTATTGTCACGAATATATTCATGAACATCAAAATATTAAATGTAACACGTAATAATCTTCATTGCTAACATTTTCTATTCTAGAAGAAAATCAAGTGACTGGTAAATACTTACTTCTCATTATATTATATAAACAAATAATTTGACCTCTAACGTCTGTAGATCCATAAGGAACTGATAAAAATATCTGAGCGTATGAAGTCATACTTCCTGCTCTCTGTTCTACTGCCATTAACTGCGCTATTAGCCGACTGTTATCTTGCCCCTAGTGCCAAATAGCCCCAGCCTCCCCTACTGTAAAGACTGATTAAGAATTTATAGGTAAAACTTTATAGGCTGGTACTTTATACTATAGCGGTAAGTTTTCAAGTGAAGTATTAAATGAAATTATTGCAGATGTTTATTTACAGTAATTTTTTACGAAAGTCTGTCTACCAAATAGCAGCCAACTGACATTTCTTAAGAACCTGCAGCCTCATTGAACATCCGAGCGATGGACGCTTTCAAGTATGTGGATGCAGTTTTGAAAGCATCCTAAAAAGAATCATTTATCTCCTTATAGCATAACTGAAAATTTGGTTTTCATGTCTGTGGTTCTTGTATTTGTGACTTAACAGGTCGCTTAGTCCGTACATATTACAAAAAAGGAGAGCGAGAGAGATTATTGTACAAACTACTACCTCTTCACATTTTGCTTATGAATTCTAAATTGCCTTTCATTTATTTTTACTGTAACAAGAAGAGATGCAAAATTAAGAAATGTTGACTAATTTGTGGTTGAATTATAATTTTTTTGTGTTGAATTTGGAAGAATGTGAAATAAATGCGACAAAATATTTATCATTTTTTGTTATTTACAGAATTCTTAGGTAATCAGAAACATTCGCAACTTAACTGCTGTAACACTCGAAACGTAGAGCATTTGTTTCGCGTTTTATATAGAATGCTTCCCAAAATACTTCAGTAAAATTTATTAACTTGAATTAGGTTGATATTTGTAATTATTGTCATATGAAATATGCTGAAAAGTACATAGAATAACTAATTTCTTTCTTTTAGTATTAGGCATGAAACTTTGTAATGATTAATTTCCAAATGTCACAGAATATTATTATTTAACCATCCTTGAGAGTTTCAGCTTTTATTGATTAAGCATTGAATTATTATGATTTACACATTCTCACTTTTCATCGATGGAAAGTTTTCATTTCCAACATTTTCTTTCTCCAGGATTGTAACATAAACTTCAGCCCTCGTCTATAGACACAAAAAAACAGTAACTCTCTTGCGTTAATATTCTAAATGTAGGAAAATAATTGAACTGAAAGTTTGGCTATAAGTGAAGTAAGGTTTTGTCCTTAAAAATCTAAAATCATATTTCCGTATACGAACAAAATTTTTGTTTTACTACTTTCAAATATTTGAATGAGTATAATGAACAAAATTTGAAGAAAGGTGAATCAAATGGAATAAATTCACGAGATATCAAATCTTATGTCAGAAACACTTGCTCATGTCCTCTAAACATAGAACTAAATGTTGTTCACGGGTTTGCCGTTCATATTTTATATTCATCGTCATTAACATAATAAGTCTTATGCAATGTCTACATTTTATGCACTGTTTCTAAAAAATGGACTTTACTATTTAGCATTTGGTTGTCATAATGCAAAAAAAAAAAAAAAAAAAAAAAAAAGAGGATTGTAACATGAAAATATTTTTTCATAGACCATTTTAAATCTGAGTTATAAACAGAACGATCTGTGAAAACTCGAGGAGTAAGTTTTTTAATTTATATTTCGCCGAGGATTAGTTCTTTTAGATATCACACTGGTTAGTGCATACTTATTAACTAAATTATAACGAATAAAAAGTGATCTAACAAAGGATTTCTATAAAATTAATTATTCTGTGCAAATAATAGTAAAGTTTTACGGTAAAGTTTTTTTTTTTTTTTTTTTTTTTTTTTTTTCTGAGAAGATGCAAGATATTTAATGCAACTGATATTCCCATTTTAAACAAAAACAAACTTGAAGCCGATTTTGAGTAGTAAAATATTTTATATAAAAGAATTATTTGAATTAAAATATTATATATATATATATATATATATATATTAAAAATGTATTTATTTATGAATGCATCAGCATTTCATTGAGTATTTACATAATATATATTTTTTACTTTTTGGCATTACACTCTATATACTCGTCAAAAACTGATTTATATGTGATCACTATAATCTTTATTATTTTAGAAGTACTTCAGAAGAAATTTTGCTCAAATAATAAAGCAAGAGGTGGGTTTCGTAATAATTAATTAATTAGTTATTTTTTTACTAATAAAAGACATGAAAATGTTTTAATTCCAAGCAAGGATGGGTATATCAACTGTTACACAATAAAGAGAGAAAACATCATTCCAGTTGAGACGAGACTTATTTTAACAATACTAACGAGTACGAATTATTATGAAAAAAAAAAATTAATGAACAGTTTGAGAAAGTTTAAGAAGTAAGGGATTAAGATAAAATATTTCATTAAAGCAAATTTATATTGAAAAAAAAAACAACAGAAAACAAAATATATTTTTTTAAACTTTTTTATTTTTTTATTTATTTTACCAGCAGCAGTTGCGCAAGATTATAAAGCGATTCGAACCTGCGTTGACCTTTATAACTTCATCTTGGATCGACTCCCTTATTGCTGTTTAATATGGAAATTATTTATTTAATCTCATTCAAAAACTATGAAAAGAGCGTCAGAGTTTTCTGCTCTAGACCTTAGAACATTTTTGTCGTGTGCATTCTATGAGATGCTAAAATAGGAATCTATAAAATAGTCTATATAGATTTAGACAATTATATCTATATCTATCAATAATCCATGTCAATAATCTATATACAGGGTTCTCAAAAACCTTGACCGCGGCTTTTATTCCTTAAATATTGATCATAGACATATACTGTAAGTTACAAAGTTGTGTAAAAATGGTGTAAAATGTTATGAAATCGATTAAAATTTTCAGGGGATTAAACTTCAAAAAATACAAACTTTAAATTTTTATACGGACCCCGTACAAAAAAAAATCCCAGTCAGTAAAATGTGTCTCGTCCTCTAATAAGATCATGTAAAAAATTTCAGTAATTTATCACAATAAGTCTCAAAGATATGAAACTACATAAAGGCTGACTTAAACCACTTTTCGATGCCTGGATAATGAGTTCGCAGAGAGGAAAAATCATGTCGTATGTTAGTGTTTTAAGGGTCGTACACAAATTAACATAGAAAGTAATGATTGAATAAATAAATAATAATTTTGCAATTTATTGGTTCAAAAGTATAAAAAAATTGTAGAAATAATAACTTAAAGGAAAGATTATATAAGTTTTTTTTACAAATTCATTGACTGTGCTATTTTTAAGTTATATTCTGTAATTCATGATATAAAATTTTGAAGTATTTTTCAGGAAGCATAGATTTTAAAATTTGTATTTAAAACTAAAGATATAAAGCATATTTTATTTCCTTATGATGCATTCCTGTGTCGCCTCATCTACACTGAAGCTGTAAATATTTGCATTTTAATTTGTGATTGACCCTTCACCAACTTTGTTTTAACATATCTTTGAGAGTTTTCATGATAAAATTCTGAAATTATGTATATGACTTTATTAGAGGATGGGGCACATTTTACTCACTGGGATTTTTTTTTTGTACGGAATCTGTATAAAAATTTAAATTTTGTATTTTTTAAACTTTAATCCCCTGAAAATTTTAATCGATTTCATAACATTTTGAACCTTTTTTTACGCAACTTTGTAATTTATAGTATATGTCTGTGATCAATATTTAAGGAATAAAAGCCGCGGTCAAGGTTTTTGTATATATCAGTAATCTATATTTATCAATGTTATAGATAAATCCTTTATTTTCTGAAGATTTATTAAGGGATGAAAGAAAAAAAAGCAATCATCTTCTAATTCTCGATTGTAGCTTTAGAATGCACCTAAAAATCAGTTGACGCGTGTAGAAATTATGCTTAAATAGGGGAATACGGTGCTTGAGAGTAAAATCTGCGCAGATTTCTCTAATCACAGGACAATTCAAAAATTGACAATCTTTCAATATCTGTTTGAGTCTATTTTTTAATAAATTCGCTTTAATATTTTTGCGATATTCTTAAAATGTAACATTTTACTTGTTATAAAACAGTTAATAATAATAAAAAAATTAATTCCAGAGAGAAACCAGATCTATGGTGTGACACCTGGATTTCGATTTGTGTCCCATTTTGAAGCAATACGAAGGCAAATTTGAGTTGCATCTAGTAATTTTGAACTATGGCTAGATGACGAGAACGACATCTGAACAACCAGCCTATTTTCAAACTCCTGCGCTGTACTTGTAGGAAGACATTTGGCTTTGACGTATTTAACGTGCACGAAATTCATTTATATGTCGATCTTTCAGTGTTACTTGGAGCTTTGCGACCCTGAAACCTAGACCTGGGAATGGAGCATATTAGACAGACATTAAAACTTTCTCATTGAAAAATATTGAAACGTAAAAGAATTTGAAATTTTGCTCTGAATGTGAACATTTTGCGATAATAGATGGCATTTTTCGGATAGTTTTTACACCTCTTTTCTGAAACGTTTTTAACAAGAGATGAAAAATTCACATATCATGATATTTCATGAGATGTTCCTTCCTACAATGAGCAAGAATAACTTTAATTACATCCTTATTATACTTCCATTTCTCTTTGTCATCTGAAGTAGTCATTTCAAACAAAGAAATAAAAACCGTTTTCTGCTCATTCGGATCTCACATTATGAAATAGAATTCACTACATGGTAGAAAAAAAATGTAGTAATCTTTTATAGTTAACCTTCTTATTTTAAGTAACAATGAATTTACATAGGGATCCATTTGGTTCGGTGGAAATGTTCCTGCATTGAATAGTTAGTCCAATATTTTTTAACTTCTTT
>JAPMOR010118471.1:1079304-1091218 GCA_026543865.1 Argiope aurantia | reverse complement strand
ATATATGGGAATTACGTTTTTCTATTTTTTCGAATATTTTGGTCAAAGAAAGCTATTTATAAATAAGAACTGTGAAATTGCAGCATTCTCAGCTTTTTTTCAGTTTATCAATTATTTAATTTAATCATTAACTTAATTCAGTCCCTGTTTTAATTTTGCCGAATCCATTATCAATAACTTAACGCAGCTATTAAAACTCACTTTGAAACACTCTTTAGAAAGGGAAATATCTACAGACGTATCTTTAGGAAATTTGAACACTAGACGAATATTTTCTGAAGAAATTGGAAGAGTTCCCCTTCATAACAAGGTGCCCTTTATCAGGGCTGAGCACGAGAAGCAGTATGCACGAATTTTTAACCCATTACACCAATGGCTCGCTAACAAAATTTATTTTACAGAAAGATTTAATTTTAACATAGTTTAATTTATAGCTTTCGGTTATACCTATTTTTAAAATTTTGATTAAACCATAAAATATTTCTTATGAACAAAAAAAGGAAATGATTTTCGTATACAATGTTTTATTTATTTATTTTTTACCTTTGCAGTGTAGTACGATCAGTATAAGTGTTGAGTAAAGAAATATAAACGTATATGAACGTTTTTGTTGAAAACACCTTTTCTCCCCAAGTAGTTTTGTGTGGCGCCTTAAGCTTTTTATTTAATTTCATTTTTTAGATTTTTAGATTTTAGTGTTTTCATGAAAGATTTCCTTTTTGTCTTCATCTTGTTTAATAAATTCGCTTTCGCCATTTTTATTAATGTATTTAAAGGTATAAAGCTTGTTTCATAAAATTTCAACTCAATAGGAGCACAAATATTTGGATCTATGTATTTGCAATTTTTAAATGTTAAAATACCATATTTTTTACCGCATTATATCTATTGAATGCTGCTTACAATCTTAGAAACAAATAGTAGTATTTGTCTGTTTTCTGTCATTGTCAATAATTAGGAAGCTAAAATTTCACTGCAGACGTTATTAAATATATTGTAGAATTTCTGATAGTTAACCTTCTCGAGTGGATACATTAAAACTTTGGGATCGAGTTACTTCCCCTTTTATGACAAGGCCGTATTTCATACGGATAGCAATTATCGTTAGTCCCTGCCTTTGTACTTTTTACCAGCGCGGAGCTTCTTCAATTTGGTTATCCTTGTATATAGGCTATTTAACAGTCAATGGAGCTCATATTTCCCCAGCAATCTGGCAAATCGAAGACGATGTAGGTTTGAAGTTCGATTCCTTAATTAACAGTAGAGTGATCTGCGAGATGGTTAAAAAAGAGCAATAAAAAAAAATGAAATTTTTTCCAGATTTATGTTATGAATATATTTAAAAGAAATAACTGATTGGACATAAAGTAAGATTCCAAAAATAAAGAAAGACAGCCTTTTGACCAATACTTGCGGTACGCAAATAGCTTAAAATATCTTATCTTCATGAAATATTGCAGTAATATTTCTGTCGTCGAGTGGAAAAAGAATGATATTCAGGGAATATTATGTTTATTCTATTCACATCCTACAAACTTCAGCTTCTGAAACAGCAGCAAACCAGTTTATCTTACAGTTTTGTCATGTTAACACAAGGCTTAAAACTTTTTAGTATTAGTTTTTAAAAGTTTTGCACAAAGGATATGGGAAGTTAGTTTTTAGTGATTGATAAATATTATATTATAAACTTGTTTTTAGAAGTTTTAAATTTAGAAGAATAGCATCAATTCACATTTTAAAAAAAAATTAAATAAGGAACTTTACAAAAAAAAAAAAAAAAAAAAAGGAAATGGAAAAATTAGCAAAACCAAAGGGGAAGCGTTTGTTACACATAACGCTAATTTAGTTAAAACTCAAATAACCGGCCTGGATTGCAGTTGTATAAAAAATGCATTGCGAATTTTGCCGTTCTATCGTTGAAACCATTTAGGGTGAACGTCCGAAAAATGAAAAAGATACGTACCTTATTGGATTAATAGAGAGACACGACGTTGCCAGACATCGTTCTTCGTCAGCAGAATCTAAGGAATATATGTCTTCTTTCAAATATTTTTCAACGAAAGGTTCACGTACAGCAAAAATTTGTCGAAGTGTCTGTATTAGTGTACATAACTGTCTCTAAGCCGTTCAACGCTTGATTAAGTTGTAAAATATTCACCTTTTGATATGAGAAGAAGACATTCAAATCGCGGACATCAACTTGAATATTATTGTATTTTATTAAATCATAAAATAAATGAACAAATAACATTAATTTAATATTTTTCAAGGAATTTTTAAACACGAATGCAGAAAAAAAGTGAATTGTAGTATAGCAAAATATTTTGCATGGAAACAAAGCTGACTTACTAAAAGGCTGGAATCCAAAACAATTGTGCGCATACCCTAAATAGTTTTCGAAATATGTACTAAAGTTTTGCAACGCCCACTTCATAAAAGACCGTATATTAATTTTTTTAAAAAAATTTATGGATCTACTCTGTGTGAAACACGAGTTTCAAAGCCCATTATAATATCACGGCTAAATATTAAATTTATTTTCAGACCAAAAAATTTTAATTTACGATGAATTTTGCTTTCTTTTAAAGAAAATTAAGGTTTTTTCCCCAATAAAAACGATATAAAAGTTGACTGCAGGACGATTTACCATAGGAGCATATAATCAATTTTTAATCTTTTCTAGCACTTATCGTTTGTAAAGTCAATGAAATAATAATCTAAAGAAATCCTCACCATTTCTTATCATTCAGTAAGTCAATTAATGCTAAAATAAGGAAATTAATTGGCATTTATTATTTATATTTTCAATGCCTGAATTTTTAAAAAAGAGTTATTTTGCGTCCTTTTAGTACTGAGAATTTCTACACATTTACATAATAGAATTAATATCGTCCACTCGTATCGTCTCACATTGCATTAAAATGAATTTATTTATAGAAAAAAGTGACATCTTTGCTTTTCTCCTTTTTATATATTTTTCTTTTGATCTTTCCCTACGGCGACTTAAAACTACAAACTTGCTATTCATTAGAATTACTTTCATTTGAATGCAAGTAAACAACAAATACTTTTTGTTATGTAAATGACTGGAAGAGTCAGCAGCTCTTACCCTAGAAAAATCTGTCAAAGCAGGTATTGTCTTTTTTTAAAAGGTTCAAATCTGCCCACTTGTTCATTTATCCTAAGAGCATTAACCAATCAAGAATATGAATGGAAAAGAGTATGGTTCTGTATGTTATACAGTAAGATTTTCAGGAAGATTTCTCGTAATATACGCAAATCGTTCAGAATTAATGACATAAACCTTATTTATATCATTATAAATATCTCTAAAGTCTTCGATATTTTGTGGACACTTTTCATGTTTTTGGAGGGTGGCGAGAACTGCCTTTAGCAATCTGGGCAAAGGCTTGTGACTGTCATTCGGGAAAAAATATGCCAAAGGTCTTAAGAATCCAGTTTGAATATTTTAAGTTTTCCTCTTCCAGCCAGCTGAGTTTTGGTTGCTAAATAAAAAATAAATAAAAACCGGAAGTGAAAGAAAATATTTTTTTCAATTTTTCTTAGATATTTCTAAAGCAATGAAATCAATTCTAAAATGACTTACACAAAAGTTATAGAGCATAAAAATCAGTTTAAAATGAATATCAACATTGTATATTTTGCTGCAAAAGAATAAGCATCAGAGCTCTTATTAAAATTATAATGGTTTTCCAGTTTTCAAAAATAAATAAAATAATTCGCTTTTCTTTCAAGAAACGACACATACAGTCAAAAAAGTTGTTTAAATAAAGATTTTAATAAAAAGAAATTAATTTTATATGCATATTTATCTTTGTTAGGGCAAAACTACCAGAGCACAAGTGAGGTATGTAACTTTGGCTTTCAATAAACATGGTTTATTTGACCACGGCTCATAATCATGAGATTCATGCCAAAATGGTTTTCATGTATCTTCCACATTAGACATTAAGTTCAGTAGATTGAATCTGTATAAAAAAAAACTCGTTATTCTTTACTGTATATCAACTTGAATTGAAGGAAAGGAGAAAACAGAAAGTTGTGGCTCAGGAAACGTTGCCATTACATTAGGCAATTGGTTAGCTGTCTGCAATAGATATAATAATTACTTATGAGGAATATAGAAAATAAGAATATGCAAAATAAGTTAGTACATGTAAGAGAATATAAGAAAACAAGTGTGTGCATTTGCTACGAAGACTCGAATTAAAATAAAAATCATAAAACGCTTATCGCAATCTTAAAACGCTTTTTCGCAAGATTTTTTTTCTTTCGCTTGGTATAATAATTTTATATTAAGTAAGCTCAAATTAAGTAATAAATGATGAAAAAATATGTGGAAGATAAAAGAAATTGAGAAAGTTGGAAAACAATTCATTCGTGCACCATTCATTCGTTGAAAATTTATTATCAATTCATTCGTGCACCAAGATAATATGAGTAAGCTTTCCTTTTCTTCAGAATCATCAGCGTCATCATCTTCCTCACTCAATAGAATTATTTTGCAATTATATGGACATAGAGAAAAATATGAAAATAAGCGGATGTATTCACTCTAAGGACTCGAATTCAAGTAAAAAACGGTAATGAAAAAAAAAATTGTCTGCGAATCCAAAAACGCTATTTTGCAAGATAACTTTCTTGGAGAAATCAGTTATTGAGAAACATGATTACTTTAATTATGAATGAACTATTTTTGCACTTTTACTGTTCATGAATGCGGTATGAGAAAAATTCCTTATTTTTTAACGATCTATTTACCTCATTAACTGAAAAATCTTTTAAGCGGGGAAACCTACGCTATAGCTGGTGGTTTTTTTCCGTTACCATATAATTTGGTCAAGGAGAAAATCACCGTTATTGGTGAGATTGTTTCAGCAATTCTAGACATATATGTTGCACGCACGCACGCACGCACACAGACAGACAGAGAGAAAGAGAGAGACGCAAAATTACATTCAAAAAGTCACCAGTGTCGTGTTTTTTTAATGCATACATAGAAGATCTATCAGTGTAAAGAACCACTTTAGATCAACGCCATAAGACTTGTTAAGAGATACACTTCTCAGGAGGCATAATTCAATCAATGAAAGAATTGATAATAGTGACTATGCCTTTAGAGCAATTTCTCTCTTCCAACAGTTCAAATATTGAACAACGGTTTCAAACTATGTAAGAAAGCATTCTTCTGTCTTTCGCGCTTATAGTTATTCTGATATGATCTGCTTATAAGCTGGGAAAGAAGAAACCTGTTAAGTTGATTCTTTGCAATGAAACACTTTTGAAAATCTTTCAAATTTTCTTCAACAAATACGCCTAATCGAACATAGTACACCCAAGGTAAAAAATTATGGTAGCACTATATGGAAGTAAGGAATGTCTAGAATGACTTGAAATTTCGTTTGCTCACAAAAAGGCTTTGAAAAACTAAGCTTCATTACCTGCAACGCCAGAACTGAATATATCTGCAGGTTCAAACGTGGTTAGGCAACGCGATTAACCCGCTGGAATGGAGATATCAAAATATTAAATATGGTTGTTTCTCCATAGTTATTTTTGATGGCCTAATTCTGCAAATTCCCCGAAAAATGTCACTCCATTTGGACTTACAAAAAAATCGTTCAATGAATTATGAGAACTGCAACAGCACTAACCCTACTCCTGAAATTTTTTTAAAGATTGTTACAAGAGATGATGATCGTATCATTGGAAAATGCTTCAACTGAATGAGAAAGATGATGATTCAGATGACGCTGAAGAAAAGAAAAGAAGAGTTAACTGATATTACCAAGGTATATGATTGCAAAAAGTCATTCAAAATGCACGATGGAATCAGTAAAAATTCTGGATTCACGCTAACGATCTATACTTCTTAATTATTGTTCGCCAAGTTTACACTTTTGTGTAGTGGTGGTAGTGGGAGGATAAGATTTTTATTGGAAAGTATGCAAGAAAATTTCATAGACACCCACTAATTTTACTTTGCAGCCAAAACTCACCTCGTTGGAGCTTGAATTGAAGGATATGCAGGGTGTTTCAGTGAACCGTTTCAGAACTTCTAAGAGGGGTAGGGTACATCCTGACAACTCGAAATCATAGAGCAATGTGGGGTCGGAAATGCTTTGCTAAAACGGTGTTGTACACAGAAGCACAATAAAGAAAAGAGACCGTAAATGAGAAATCGTTTTAATAATACATGAAAAGAAGCAAAAGGTACATGGATTAAAGTAAGTGTTCGAAGTTTCTTCCACGGGCTACAATGCACACCTCACATCTCCGACGCATAGACATCCGAACATTCTGGAATACTCCAGGCATATCTCGAATCTCTCCGGCAGCTACTGCGATTCTTGCAACGAGCTCCTCAGCAGTGTCAACAGGGGTGTCATAAACTAGCGATTTCATATGACCCCAGAAATAAAAATCAAGACATGATAAGTTGGGTGACCGAGCAGGCCAACGCACGGGACCCCCACGTCTGATCCACCGTTGACCAAATGTGATATTCAGGTAGTTACGAACATCTCCGCTATAATGGGCAGGAGCTCCATCGTGTTGGAACCATATTGTCTGTTGCTTCGATGCAGAAATCTGTTCATCTCTCAAAAGTTGTGGCAATACTTGCTGCAGAAAGAGCAAGTACGTAGGTCCTGTTAGACGACCCGGTTACAGGTAAGGTTCGATGAGATGATCTCCCACAATACCGGTCCATACATTGACCGAAAATCGATTCTGTGCTGCACGACGTTGTATTGCATGCGGGTTCTCGACCGCCCAGATATGGTCGTTATGCGTGTTGAAAATTCCTTCCCTTCTGAAGGATGCCTCATCGGAAAACAACATTTCAGCAGGAAAAAGGGGATTTGTAGCCCATTTTCCCAGGTACCACTTTGCAAAAGCAATACGAGGTACATAATCCTCCGGTTTCTGTGTCTGAACACGCTGCACGTGAAACGGATGCATGTCTTCTGCTCGGAGAATCCTCCAGACGCTGCAATAGGAAACCCCAACTGCGTTTTCTACACTTCGTGTACTCGTTCTTGGATTCCCCTGTACATGATGCAGCACATTCTGTTCGGCGTCTGCAATCCGTGTTGTTTTTACCCTGTCCCTGTGAGCTCTTTCTAATGAACCTGTCTCAGCTAACCTCTGGTGCAGTCTTGCAAAGAAATTATGACTGGGAATATGCCTCGTCGGATATCATTCCGCGTACAAACGCTGTACGGCTGACCCACTACAATTTGCAGCCCCGTACGCCAAATGTATATCGGCTAACTCTGCGATCGTGTAATCATACTAACTTGGCGTTCTTGTGCGAAATGAAGATTCCCTGCACGAAAGCTCAGACTTTTCGCACAACGCCATCTACCGCGTCAGGAAAGCATTTCTGACTGCCCATGGGTATTTGATTTTGGTTCGTCAGGATGTACCCTACCCCTCTTAGAAGTTCTGAAAAGGTTCACTGAAACACCCTGTCTATACTAGAATCTAGCTGAAATATTTCAAGCAATAAAATTTAATAATAATTTGTGTATTAATCATACTTTTTTTTCCTGCTTTAAATTACCAGTCGCAAGTCTGTGCATAGATTGTTAAGATGCCGTTTTCGGCACGGGGAGACATTCTGTGGCATTATGACACAAATATGGTATCTGTGAAAAATAATCTTGGCTGAAAATTATTCTTTAGAAAAATGGTAAAGTAACTAGATTGTGTATGTGAAAGGCATACGAAATCTCAGGAAAAATTAGTATAATTTTTTGAACATTTTTTTACCTTACCCGAGAAATAAAATTCGAATAACGATAAAGTAACTGAGATGTTAAAATCGCAAACCAGAAAAAACGTCTACTAAAAACTTATACAGTTTCACAGATCTATTCATTCTGTCTGCAATAACTAAGAGAAGTATTTCAAGTGTAGTTGGATATAAGCAACTACTCGTGATGCAGAAGAGAGAAATGACAAACAATGACCGAGAAAGAGCCTAAAGTTTCAGTTATGGAACACTTCAATAAATGCAGAAATCATAAACTGATATAAAATTTGTAATGTTTTCATAATTACAATTGCTAATTGAAAATTTATTCGAATCTACACTAACGGCGATGTTACGGTAAGAATTATGTTGTACGCAAATCAATGCAAAGTATGCTTAAAATGCGTTTATAAAGCCTGCTGTTAAATGTTTCTGACTTAAGCAACGCTGAAAATAATTCTTATTTGAAATTAGCGGCAATTCACCAGTGTTATGTTCCATGGAAGTGTCCTAATGTCATTTTTCTGCATTTTTTAGAAAGTGTTATAAATTTTTGTAAAACTCTTTCGCTAATAAAATTAATTTAGTGGTTCTGTTTATATAGTGGCGTATTATATGCTATTTTAAGTTTTATTCCAACACAATAGAAATGCTCATATCGTAATGTATTTACTATTTTGCGAATAGAGCATGGTGGATTTTAGTCTCATATTTCAATATATCACGCTACCAGAAAACTGAAATCAATCTTACCTATACCTTGTAAAATCATCCTTCCGTAAAAAGGACATTATCATGAGTCACCTTGACAAAGACTTAAGTGTCCTCTCTTCAATTTTATTCTCTGGTATTTTTATTACAGTTTTTGATGTTTGAGATGGATATAAATTCCAATAACACAAAAGAGAATCTTAAACATAAAAACTCGTATATCACGAAAAGAAACGATTATTTGCATTACACAAGGATGGACCAGTTGTTTTGAGTTATCTTAGTTATTTTTACGTGAAATTTCGCTGTTTCAAAATGAAATCAGTATACTGGAATATGATTAATCATTTGAAATATTTTTTGCGATATACATTAAAACAACTTTTGTCCCCTACATTTATTATCGAGTGGTATATTCATATACTAAAGCGCATAATATTTTTCATTCTTTTTCCTTATAATGATTCATCTAAAATATCAAACAAAAATTTGTGACTAATCTGGATAATAATTAGATAATAATTAGATAATAATAATCTCATTGTTCTCTTAAAATGGAAGCTGTTCAAAAAGGAATTCGGATCTTGTTCTTAATTTGTCTTAGTAGAAGGCATGGAAATGATTATTTCTTTAATTTTTTTGGTTTAGCAAAAGGCTTTGAAGGATTTTAAAGTTGCCATTAAATAAATTTTCAAAGGAATGAAAAAATTCCAAAATAATTTAAGACGTCAAAATATTACTTACTCCATCCACATTAGATACCTAAATAATCAAATCCTGAAAACAACAATTGCTATTCCCATTTTAAAAAAATTGCAAAGAACAATATTTCGTTTGATATCTGTTGAAATCATTTTTTTTATTCCAAACAAAGCAGCAATTGTTAAAATTTTTAATTTTGTTACATTGTTAGAAAATATGTAAAAGGAAAGTCACCTCAAAAGCAGCATTGTGAAAATTAGTTCCAGTGTTAACGTTGACACTCTTTCTAAAACTTTTGATGAATTTATCAAGGAAAGAAAAGTAAATTTCGATTACCTACTATTATCTCTGCTAACAGAGATTTTGATTGATAGAGTCTGATTTACTGAAGTTCTGCTCTACTGATAATTTGATCTATGGAGATATGATATAGTGCAGGGGTGAGCATTTAGTGGAGAACCACCAAGACATTTTGGGGTAACCGTCTTTACTAAGAAATAAGACTCGCATACTAAAAGAAACATTTATGGAACACCGACGGAAAATTTCAAAAATATTTCTGAGGAGTTTTTTAAAAACGGTGGTACATTAAACAAAGAGAAATATTATGAGGAAATAATAAAACTTCACTCTGAATTTTAGGGACGTTTTCAAGAATTTACTAGACTAGAACCAATTGTTACATTCATGTGTTACCCATTTGGCAATATTGATTTGGAAAAAATAACTGAAAATATAAATTATATATTCTCTTTATCTCTTGAGAAAACGAAGTTTTACTCCTTCAAAATGACAATTTTAAAAGCAAGTAGTTCAGAATCTAAGAATAACTTTTGAAATCTATTGAACGAAGTTAAGTACACTAATTTTCAAAAAGTTGCGTATCATTTAACATCGTTCTTTGGCTTTATCTTCTTGTGTGAATCTGTATTTAAAAAGACGATTATAATTAAGACAGCATATTGTTCCGCTCACACAGACGATCATTTCGAAGCCAGTGTAAGATTAGCAGTCAGTAATTATATACCGAGATATTATTCAAGATTGGTGGACAGTATATAGACTAAGTTTTCTACTAACTATAACTTCGAGAGCTAATTTTAGATGAAATTGATATATTTTTTCAATGTATTTTAAATTGTTTGATATTAAATGCATCCTTTGATGTTATTATATTTGTAGTTATTATTATTATGTTTGTATCTTGCTATTATTATTATTATATTTGTAGTTATGTAGGTAAATACATATTCCGTATTTATTATGAAATAATAAATATTGTAGACCTTTACACCTACGCCACTGGGTGGACCGCAACACATTGAAAAAATTAGAAGTAGAATGAACCCTGGAAAAGTCTGCTCACCCCTGATATTGACCAAGTTAAGGACGGAACGTACGGCAAAAAAGTTTACATAAAGAAAGAGATAAAATGGAGAAGTCTGAAAAACTGGAGTGGATGAACTATATACGGATGTATTTATTATACGAGAAAGTTTAAACAATTATTCGCTATCTCTGCCGATATCAATTATACTTTCATCCCTTCACTGTATAGTAGAATTTAGGATGATTTAGCATACCAACCGGCTAAGAAAGATAGCAATATGCTAAAGGCAGGTATTTAAATAAGTTCCTTCCTAATTCTCCTGTGGAGGTTATTTTTAGTAGAAGGAACAGAAACGTAATGATAACAATAACGAATCAGAGTTGTAATCTTAAAATAAATATGGAAGATAAAATTTGTTATTTTATCTCTTTTTTTACTAGAATTAATTTGCAGCCAACTCTGTCATAAAGTATTAAATTGAACCACAAACTTATATCATTTCCAGGAGCCAGTTGCTGTTGCTCGGAAAAACGAGGGCAACTGAGAATTGTTTTGGGGACAGTTTAGCATTGGCGGTAATCCTCTGCGCGCTATGGAAATTTAAGTTAAAAGGCCGTTGATATTATTATCCTGCAATTAACCACAACTTTAATTTATTTCAGTAGTTTTCATAGTCCCTATTTAATACTACGAATATACATTACGGTGCTGGTTTTCTAGAATTGAACAGCAAATTTCTGTTTTATTTATGGTGGTTTGCTTTATCTTAAAGGAGCTGTACTTTTGGATGTATGTGTAGGTAACAAAATAGCATTTCTTTTTTAAATATTAACAATAAAATATTATTTGGATACCATGAGGAATTTATTTTAATATTTTTAAATTTCTATTCTATATAAAACTGGCAATCATAACTACACCTTATTAAAAGATTTTTGATTAATTTTTCAATATTTTTGCTTTCTTTCATAGTAATAAATACATTTTTTATCTCAAGATTCATTGAATATTTCCAATCTTCAATTGATAAAACTTACTGTATTCGAGTATTTTTTCAAAGCGAAGATTCAAACAATTATTTACAATTAAATCTGAGAAATTTATAATATTGCAAAGAGGAATTTTTCTAGAATTTCTTTTCCTGAAAATGAACAACTTATTCGCCATTCATCACATGCCAGAAGAGAATATTGACACCTATAGCTGTTATTACATAATTTAGCATCTAATTAAAATTACGTGGACACATTTCACTTATTGCTTAGAGTGTAACGGGATGAAAATGCATTTCGAAATATAATTTATTATTAGAAGGTGAAAGAAATTATTATGTGAAACGGATTATAATAAGCAATATATATATATATATATATATATATATATATATATAT
>JAPMOR010118471.1:1039174-1078337 GCA_026543865.1 Argiope aurantia | reverse complement strand
TATATATATATATATATATCCTTTTCTTTTAAACATTTTAGACCCCAAACCGTCAATTATAGTGACCCGTTGGTAAGATATCGGATATATGATGTTATTATAACTATTTCAAATTCTCATTCTATGGAAGAGAAGGCGAGGATCTGACTCAAGCTCAAATGTCCTGGAAGTTGACATGGTGGCGAAGTTTAGAGAGTGACATGACATGTTTTGTCATGGTTTATGATCATGGTTTCAAATATCGAGATTCGTCCTTATATAGCTTTTGTTCAGATCTTTTGAAGAGAAGATAAAATTAAAATGTTGTTTCTTGTATCAATTCATTGAGGGAAATGTTTATTCATTCTAATAGCCTTTCTTTTCCTTTCCTTTCCTTTAAGATCGATTCCTTTCATGCAAAAGATAACTTTTGTTCTCAATAAGTCTGAATCAGTCAATTTCTTTTTATCAGAAAAGAATCAAAAAATATAATTTGTGCAAAAAAGTATTGGACAACTGATAGCAGGAACTTTGAAAATTCTCAGTATATGTTTATCATCCATATTTGCTTTTAAAAATACTATTAGCCTCATAAATCGGAGACATTATAACCCGTTATCACTTAAGTATTTGCAGTAGAAGATAGTTCTCTTTCATGAAACAGATAAAAACTTCTAAAACAAACTAGAAGAAGATAAAGTATCTGATTTAAGACAGACTTTTTTCCAGTTTTCTCCTATTTTTGAATCATATCAAATAATTTTTTTTTCTAGTAAACGCAAGCTTTTTTTTTTGTTATCAGTCGCTTTAAATTAATTCATTTAATGTTTTTAAAGTTATAAATATTTTCCTCGCATTCTTTAAAATAAGTTTTTGATATTTCTTTCTTCCATTGCTATTGGATACAAACCTTAATACTTATTCGATAAACATTAATATCCATTAAGATTATCGAAACATTAATATAACAAACAAATGTTTCAAATTTTCTTTAGCTTTCATTCTGAATTTTTAGAAGGGGAAAAAAAAAAAAAAAAAAAAGAAAAAAATCAGAATGAGCCTGTCATTCTGTACTTTAGAAACTGGTTTGAAATTTCATGGAAAACAGTTTTTCCTTTCTACATTGAAACAGCGTCGGGCGGTAGGAAGTGCAATCGATAATTTGCATTCGATAATTCAATTATTTCATTCCCATCCTATATTTACCATAAAAATATTGGAATTTATTTATATACTTTATTGAGTAAATCTGTACTTCGTTTGATAAAAAATATATTTGTATGCGAGTTTTATTCTTGCATTTATTATTTTTTTAACATTCATGATGATTCTCTAAAAACAACAGATTCAAGTCTTTTAATGCATTGCATTTCAGTAAAAAGTCTCATATTGAATATGCTTATTAGGGTCTCCGTCTTAACCTTTTTCTCGCTTCTTCTTTTCTTTTCAACTATCAATTTCTTTCTAAAGAACATTTCATCAGAAATAGCGTTTTATGGTAATTGAAATGATGATATTGGATAGACTCATTTGTATGCGAGTTTTATTATTTTTAAGAAGAAACCAAATTAAGAATGATGCACTATATTACGTAAAAGAATTTCTAAACATGTATAAGATATCTCTTCTTTGTTACTTTGGAAATGTCATCTCATATAAAAAATATTACGAGTATGTTCGGTATAGTTTATAGCAAGAATAAAAGTTTCTGAATTTTATTGAGAAATTTTCATTTATAAAAATAATTTACGTCTTGTCTTATTTCTTGTCAGCTTCCTAGAAAAATTGTTATTTTTAATTAAAAGAAAATTATTTATTTTTAGCTAAAGAAATCTTCTTCAGGTGTGCGATTACTTAGAAAAGAAAACAAATTCTCAAAGAAAGTCTGCAGATTGGAATAAAAATTGCAAATATTTAAAATTATAGTAGACCGAATTAGATTTCATTTGGTATTTAAACATTCAAATAAAACTAATAAAAATAATTTTAAAAAATGATTCCTTTTTAAAATAAGAAATGCATCTCTTATATATTTAAGCGAAATTTTTGTATCATCTAATGCAATTTGTGTACTCACCGCAAAGCAGTGACAAGCTGTTATCGATAATCCAATTGCTAGAGGAGCTGATCCTTGCACGTCGAGACGATGCTCATCGCAGGCAGCGAAAACAGTGAGAACTAAGATAAAAGTAATGGAAAATTCGATTCCTATGCCCTGAAGTGAAGTGAGATCATCGCTCACCTGTGTGGATCCGAGAGCACCGCGCTGTAGTTCGGGCGTCACAGCTTTCAAAAGGGCAGCACCAGCAATAGCTCCACAGCACTGGGCAACAACGTATAGACCAGATCGAAGGAAAGAACATCGTCCTGTAATCATCATGGCACAGGTGACTGCTGGATTAATGTGACCCCCACTCACCCCTCCTATGCACTGAGCTACAGTGGCTACAGTGATTCCGAAAGCTAAGGCTATCTGGACAATCGTAGGTTCTCCCCAACCACCGATGCATGAGCCGCATCCCACCAAAACCAAAACGCCTGTGCCTAGAAATTCGGCTAAAACGGCTTTGCTCAGATCCATGCCGCACACTTCTCGCATCTTTCTCTTTGTCTGCCTGCTAGCAGATAAAGAACTCGCATTAAAACGAGCCACTCGTTGAAAGCGTCCAATCGGGAGAAAGCAAACTTTTTCGAAGCGAATTCAGACTGTTAAAAAAAGGGGTACTTTTCAATTCGCTGCTTTCATCCGACTGTCCACATGAGCGAAATTTTTTTTCTCTCATGCCAGATGAAGAAAAACAAAAGAAGTAAATGAAATACAATATAATAATACACGAATGTGTAAAATTTTAGTTCAATGTGTCGAATCAAGAAAGATTAATTTTCATTTACAATTTCACAGAAGCTGTCACTGTTGATGTAAAGTTGAGTAAGAAGTCCCGCATTCAGAAAATTTGTTCGTGTTTTTTGATTGAAATCTTCATGTTTTAATACATGAATATTTTTTTTCGCATTTTACATAAATCTCAGATTTGTTATATATTAAATTAGTCACTCAACATGATATAAATAAAATTTTAAATTTCTGATAGCAATAAGCATTTTTAGGTGTCAAACATTTGTATAAAGATTAAAAATTGAGTGAATATTATTTTTTGTTTGCTGAAATATGAATGGTTATATCAATAACTTTAGTATGATTGAATGTACTTTCCACAAATTGAATACCATTGAATCCACTTTCCACAAATCCACCACATTATTTCTTAATGTGAAAATATTTTAATTTCAGTCTGTCAGATCCGGTCCGAATTGTTAAACCTAATTGTTTTCATTTGAAGAATATTGCACTTACTGTTTCTTCACATTTTGTTATTAATACATAAAATTAAAAAGTAATATGGGTTTGTTGTGAAGTGGTCGTAGTACTGGCAATTTTGTTATATAAATTCTGTGGGTACCGAGCAGAACAGAACGCCGTATCATACCTCTGTATCCATAACCACTTCGGTCACTGAGCGGTTTGATGACTGAAACAAGAAATTTACTAAAACCCGGTTATTAACAGGAAATATAACAGGAAACGGTATTTACATAAATTACGCATATATATAATAAAAAAGGAGTTGATAGAAAAATGAAACCGATTTCTGTAATTTTTTACTTTGTAATAAGCAAAGAAGAGATATCTAGAGTAATAATAAACAGAATTATATTATAAATTTTAAAAAAATCAATAGTCCAATGCTTAATCCTTTAATATAATTTTCCTATCAACTTTATTCTTAAGCTGACACTTAATATATGTGAATGTGACTTCGATTTCGTCATCATTTATTGCCGGTTTTCTTTGTTTACTAGCATTTTTATTTTATTTACTCAGCATTTCCAAGGAATACCGGATGAACTCTTTTCCAATATAATTCAGTGTTTTTTTTAAAATTTTCTTCTTAATTTCGTTAATGAATTCGCTATTTTCTAGTATGAATTCTAGAGCGAGTAAAGAGTATCTATAATCTTAAACTATTTTTTATGCTTAAGAGGATCTACGTCATAAAATTTATTTTTGTGAGGTTTTATACTTTTGCCAATAGCATTACAAACAATGAAATAATAAAAGAATATGTTAGAATTAAATAAAAATTGTACTATAATGAAATGAATATCTCGAAGAAGAGGCTTTTGAAAAGAGAGAACCTATTTTTATCTTCTTTTTTTTATGTATGCTTATTATGTGTGATTTTATATGTGTTATATCAAAGAATGAGTTTTTGGAAGAATTTAAAATTGTCCCGGCCTAAAGATTAGAAAAGTTAAGACGTAAAATATCTGACCCTTAATTATCGCGCATATAAAAATGTGGGGGAAATTATATGCAGAGATTTTAAGTACAGATGCCTATATTTAAGTTTTTCTGAACTTCCATCTGTCTTTAATCTCTTCAACCTCTTTACATTTAATCATCTTAATCATTGTATTTGCTATTTTTAAAATTTAAAATTCTATATTGTTTTCTTTCACTTTAAAAAATTTATGATTGTTTTATAGTACATACATAGTTTTGGACTGTCGTATACTATGTTTTCACTATGTATCACCGATGGGGGTGGTAGTCCTCTGGCGAGTTGTTGAATCAAGCTTGCTTTTCTGGCAGATGAATCTTCCAAACTGTTGATCTGGAGGACTAAGATGTGAAAGCGTCGGTTGATGGTCTTCGTTTATCTTTTCGTGACCTTTGGTTTTTTTCGAGCTTTTGTTCTAAAGCGTTTGTTGCTTCGTAACGGCCTGTTGATTGTATCGGATGGCTTCTGTCATGTACCATCCTTCGTCACAGGTAAGTTCAGTCATAGGCATTCTTCCTTTGTGAATGATTTTTTCCCTTCTCCTTAAGTCTTTTAGGCTTCTTTAAAACTCATTTCGCTTTAGCATTCTTACTACTTCCTTCTTGCAATGTATTTACATAAAAGTTATCTTTTTTTTTTGTTTAATATTTGGATGCAGTGTTTTACTTTCTTTGAATTTATTTTTTAATCATTTCTCTGTAACAATCGTATTTTCTTACTTTCTTTTTTCCCTTTTTTACTTTAACCTTCGTTTTCTTTTTTCTTTCGATGAAGTTAAACTTTTTTCTTGTTCATTCTTGCTATAAATAAATAAATATATATATGAAGATAATTTTTTTCAGAAAGAAAAGTAAGCATTTTGGAAATCATTTTCAAACTAATACTCTTGGTTGGTTATTAAATGGAAAAGGGACGAATTGAATATGTTATAAATTCTACTTATTTATTAGTGTTAAAATGCAAATCATTTTATCACCCAAACATAAACTTTTTGTTTTAAGAGAAATTACAAGGTATTTTTAGATCTTTTGCGATGCTGTTCATATTTGACTTTCCGAGCTGCTGCTGTTCGACACCTTATTTCTAATAAACTTTTCTTCTAAAAAATGCTCTTCTTTCGAAGCAAGAAATGACAAGCCTTATTACATGATAATTGTAACATGATTTTAATAATTTGGACCAAATTAATGCAGTTGTCAGAATCCTTGCCTTTGAATGTAAGTTTGGTATGTCAATTCCCAAATATTTCTTCTTCTTTATCTTATGGTAAAAGAAGGTTCGAGGACCTCAACTCATTTCAACATGTAACATCATTTTAATCATTTTGATCAAATTCATGTTTTTGTTAGAACCTTCTCTTTGGATGTAAGTTTGATATATCAAATCCCAAATGATGTTTTTTTCTTATAAAACAATATCTTATGATAAAAGAAACTTCGGGATTTTCAAGTCAAGCTTTTCAAGCTTCATTTCCTAATTAAGGATAAGCAGGTGTTATGTAATACTAAACAGACAAGATTCTTGAGAAATCGAAATTTTTAGGATATCATTTTTGTATTTTCAAGCAAACTGCAGTTAAAAGAAGCACCAGTTTTTGAAAAGCAATGACATAAACTTCGAAGATGACAAAAGCTACAGAAATCTCAAGTAATTGTAGACAATTTTGTTTCAATGTATAAAATTTATTTCTGTCGGTCTTGTGCTTCATCTTGTTTTTTATTTTAAATTTTAAGAGAAAAATGCTTTTTCCTTGTTTGAGTATATGCTTGATTAGGGCATCAACAAAAATATGGGGTGCTCCTTCTTTGAAAAGCTACATCGATCTCAAATACACTAAATTTCGTTTCCCATATGCAAACAAATGTGTTTTTATTTCATTACGAGTAGAAAAAAAAATTCCAGTTTTGTTCCAAAAGGTTGTTCTTATATAATTTTTTTAGAACGAAATTTGTGATTTTAAGTTTTAAAATTCAAGTAAAGTGTTCAGAGAATTTTTATTCCTTTTCTAATTTTTAATATTTTTTCGATTTTTTTTCATTGACTTTTTCCAAAGGGTGGAGTTTTTCTATAAAGTTATGAAATTTTTCAATTTCTTAATACAGTTAGAAGCAAAGATTAAATAATTGCATAAATATTGAATTACTACTTAACAACATCAAATGCGATAAAAGAATTATGCGTTATAGAAGTTTCTGTTTTTAATTAATTTTTGATTCTGTTCTCTCAACTTTGTTCTCCAACTTTATTACCTATGATATAGGTTTCTGATACTCAGAAAGTAATTGAGAAGCAAGGCTTTTCAAATTATTTTTTAAGACTATCATTATCTGAAGGGCATTAATCTGAAATTTATTAAGGGCATAATCTGAAATTTTGTTGGTTTTATGATAGTTTATTTGAAGGGAAGTTATGAATGTCTTTTTCCCCATCAAATTATTTCCAATAAACTACGAAAATATGGTAATTTGTTTTTCGCTTCACATTAAACATACTTTTGTTTGATTACTTTTTAAATGCATAAATATATGATTTGAGTTGGAAGAAATGAATCTATTAATGACTATGTTTTACTCTATCATCAGAGAAAGAATCTATTTCATATCTTGTTTCACAGAAAAGAAAGCAACTATTTGCTGCATATTAGGAAAAATTATCGTTTTTTTTTTCTCTCGAGATTTTTGTCTTGGTTCCATAAACTATAAAATTAGATTGGAATTCCAAAGGGTATATGATAGTTGTTCTTGAAGTTCAATTGCTATGGAAGTAAGAAAAATTGAAAAAACTTTCATTAAATATTTTTACACACTTTTCAATATTTTTATAACACAATACAATATTTTTACACACAAACACAATATCACACTATCAAAATAAAATGCATATGCTGCACGTGCTACTTTTTTTGTTCATCCAAAAGAAAAACGCGAATACAAGCCGTCATATTTTTGCGAAAACTTACAGTGACCATATCCTAATACAAGACGTGAGTGTGCATAACCTAGACGATTCAGATGATTCCACACCTTTCCATTTGTTGAGATCAGAAGGGTGTGGTGCACCATGAGCTTCTAAAATCAGGTGAAACCGTGACTATCGTCAATAACTGATCAATCTGAAACATGCATTAATAGAAAAGCGTCCTAACGGAGCTAGAAGACACGGACAAGGGATTTTGTAGCAAGACAACGCCCCATTCCAAGAAGCAAAAGGCGTCAGAGACACTATTTCTTCATCAAAAATAATTTTTAAAAATTACTTTAAATTTTCCTTTTTTTCCCCTATGCAGCTTGAAACTTTTCCTGTCGGTTAGGTTTTATTTTCAGGTGACTATACTCTCTCTATTTGTGATTTCCTTTCCGGAAGTAAAGCTTTATTAATCTGTTGATGGATTTCTGAATTTCTCCTTACTCTTAACCTGAATTTCTACTTTAGAAGTCTGTTTTCCTCTCACTTATTTAATAAGTTGTTACATGAACACATCTTGTTCTTTTTTGTTGGTCAATTATTGTATGCATATATAGAACAAAACAATCCATTTGACACCTGATTGCATCCACTACCGTTGTTGACTCACTTATCCATAGGGTACAGAACAATTGAAAGACCAATGGAACACATGAAACAATCAGAGGAAATAACATTAATTTAGAAGCTAACCGTATTAACCTCAATAAAAAATATATAATTACTTAAATAAATATATAATTAAAAAATATATAATTTTCTTCCCTTCTATTTCTTTGCTTTCCCAAATTCTGAAAACATTTCTTTTATTCAGATTTTCTATTCTAGATTTCTTCCTCTTTTTATACTGTGACAAATAGTTTCCACCGGAAATGATGACAGTTTTCATGAAAAGAACTAATATGAAATAATTATAGTAATATAACCAGAAAACTACATAATGTTAAACAAAAGTTAAAGAGAAGAGAGTCAGGGTTGTCGCCACTAAAGTTTGGTTTAGAAACAATACCAGCCAGTGAGTCGTTCGGTTTCTGCACTTGCAAGGCGACCATGAGTGTTTTTAGAAACTAGAGTCATTTCTTTGCATGTAACGAAAATAAGATGATAGCAAAAACGGCATTAAAAAAACTACTCGATATGGTCTCTACAGTCAGAGATTTAACAAATATTTAGATATAATTTTATCTAATATTGGTTTTAGCGATATTTCAGTTGATCACAACGGTCGACCTTTGGCTTCTGAAGATAATCATCATTCTCCATTGTCAATTTATTTTGTGTTTATTTATATTAAGAAGCTTGATGTCAATATTTATAAATATGACATAAAGAGAGATAATATTTTAAGAATGTGGTATTTCATTCATGAGATCGTTTGGATTTTTTTTACATAGTTTTAATGACATAAATATTAAAGTTTTCAACTTTTATAATCGTTTAAGCAATGTTTTAGGCAAGCTATATTTACAAAAATTACTAATAAAAATTTCTCTTTGGGACACGCATGGAACTAAAGAGTTGTTAAAAAGAAAATTAATAGTTCTTAGGTTAACATTTAAAGGGTGAGAATCCAAACATTGTCTTATACTATCAACATCAGCAATTAAATAATTATATATATATATATATATATATATATATATATATATATATATATATATATACAGGATGTTTATTTAGTCCCGGACCCATTTTGATGTTTAATGACTCATAAAATAATGAAGATATAAACAAACTTATGGCATTTATTGATGGAATAACTCATATATTTTCCTTTTCAGGTTTGAATATTTTTACTTTTGTAAATATCGTCTGCGCGTGTGGTTAATTTCAGATAATTTCATTTTCCAGTCTAAATATATGTACTTTTCTAAATATCGTCTGCTTATTAATTGCATTTTTCTCTCTTTTGTTTTTGGAAACTATTGAAATGTTATGTTTACTTTTGATGTGTTTGTTCTATGTAGTATTTTTGTATGTGATGTTTTATTCTAGCGGATATTAAGGAAAATGCATACACCACAAGAGAAAGCACAGATTTTATGGTGGTTCATAGAAACGAAATCGATAGTGCAAGCACAGAGAAATTTCAGAAGAATTTACCAAAAATATCCTCCATCCAAAAACAGCATCTTGCGGTGGAAAAATAATTTTCTAGAAATTGGAAGTATCGCAGATAAGAAACGTTCCGGACGTCCTTGCACAAGTGATTTTGGTGTTGAGCGTGTCAGAGAGACATTTTTACACAATCCTAGAATATCTGTGAGATCAGCGGCAACAGAATTGGATATGCTAATTTCGACAGTGCACAAGGGTATTAAGAAAAAATTAAGACTGCATGCATACAAAGTTCAAATTGTTCAAGTTTTGGAACCGAACGATAGGCCTAGGAGGATGGCCTTTGCAACAGATATGCTAAGGAGGATAGAAGATGATGCTGATTTTCTGAAGCGCATAATGTTCTCCGATGAAGCATCCTTTCATGTTTCTGGCATTGTTAATCGCCATAATGTGCGCATATGGGGATCTGAAAACCCCCATGAATACCGTGAGGCATAAAGGGATTCCCCAAAGGTTAATATGTGGTGCGGACTAATGCACGACCGAGTCATTGGGCCTTTCTTTTTTACAGAAAAGACGGTCTCATCAGTCGTATACTTAGACATGTTGGAAAACTTCGTATTCCCACAACTAGAAGAGCTTCAGCCACATGTCTTTTTGCAACAAGATGGTGCGCCACCTCATTGGGGTACCATCGTTCGTACTTCTTTGAATGGCCATTTTCCAGGAAAATGGATTGGGCGAGGAGGTCCAATTCCTTGGCCACCCAGATCACCTGACATAACGCCGCTGGACTTTTTCCTTTGGGGGCTTGTAAAAGCGAACGTTTTCAGGAGGAGAGTGTCGAACATTGATAACCTAAAAGCCAGAATTACAACCGCAATAGGCTCTGTGGATGCCGACATGCTTGCCGCTACTTGGCGTGAAATTGACTATCGACTTGATATTCTCCGTGCGACGAAGGGGGCACACGTGGAAGTTCATTGACAAGGGTCATGAAACTTTTTGAGTCTATTTAACCATTTATGTTATTAATTTTAATCTATCTTTATTATTTTATGAGTTATTAAACATCAAAATGGGTCCAGGACTAAATATATATATATATATATATATATATATATATATATATACAAAAGTATAAAAATAAAGTAAAATGGAAAAACAAAAAAAACCAAATAAAAATATAAAAAAGATTAAAAAAGGAAGAATCCGGAAAGGAAGAAATACTATGAAGTTTTTACCTGTTCCATTTTTGGTTTTGTTTGAATAGATTATATTTTTTGTTGCGATTTTGAAATTGTTTTGCTTTCGTTGTCATTTTTGTTTAGTTTTCAAACTATTTCTTGCTTTTGATTGGTTACTTATATATATATATATATATATATATAAATTTTAATATATATAATTATAACGTTATTATAAAAAGCAATAATATAATTAACTGCGATGACTTTAAAATTCCATCCAGAAATTTTAGAGCCAGAAGCTTATTTCAAATTAGGTATGTATGTCAAATTTAATTATGCAGATAAATTCTCATTATGCAAGTAAAATTTCTATCAAGTTTTCAGAAGAACTTATATTATAAAAATGTCTTTTAGGTTTTTAAGATAGTGAACTTCGCTGAAAAGTCGATTTTTGGCGAAATATGAAATTATTTTGTTCAATATTCTTAATCTCTGGACATTACAAAATCATTTGAATTACTTTGGTCCTGCCTTCATTCTTTGGGAAATCGCAATGATTTTTTTCTTTTGCATAATTAGTATTTTAATGCTAGTTACATCTTTAAATGCTACTTTCTCACATTCTAAATTTTGGTACAATCTTGTTATGGAAAAACCATCTAAATGAAAATTCAAAGTATATATTTTTTATATTGGGTGTGCTTATTTCTCAGTATGTTCTGTAGTTCTTCAACTACAGAATAAGAAATCTGTCAATTTAAAAAGATTTATAATGGTTTTGATGCTTCATAATGAGAATTAAAATTGAAAATTTCATTTATTATAAGAATCATATTATTAATTAGTTCAGGTACTATATTTCTTATGCTATCTGCAAGAATTTCAACTAATCATTGATCAATCATCAAATTTTTAAAGTAGAAGATTTGCATCTTTGCCTGTTTTTACTTAATCCCACTTCCATAATTCTTCTAATTTCCGTAACACTTTTGGTATTTAAGGATACGCAATACCCTAAGAATGAAAATATATGGAATTTTTTAAAAACATTTTTGATGGCCCCTGTGGTTGGGAAGCATGACTCCAAATTTTAGATTTTATACCAAAATAGTTTTAAATTAATTACTGATGGAAATGGTTAAGTAGGAGACTTGAATGCACAATAGGATTCTTCGTGATGTATTGTTTAGGATTATACGACGTATGGCAGCCGTACAAGGAAACTGATTTTCTGTCCACTGAAAATGCGAGCCAATGCGAGCAATTCTGCGTTTTCGAGGCGTTTATTTTGCTTCTGAATAAAGCAGTAGAGATATAAGAACACTCGCATTTGACTGTAAGTTAACAGCGATTAAAAACTCATCCACACTGCATCCTTTTTTTTTTCTTTTTTTTTTGATAAAAAGACTGCATCGTCAAAAGTAGTGTGACCTCTTATAAATGTAACCACCTCCTCAAAATGTAACCTAAAAGAAAAAAACACATTGGCCATTACTGCAAATCAGAGAAACAGATTGATGGATCATATATCCAAAAGGAAGGTGGTGAGGATAGAAAAAGCCGGTGCCGTTTAATGTGAGTTACATTAAGTTTAAACTTATTATTTCAGAAGTTTCATGTTTTAGGGTTATTTATAGACTGAAATATAAATTATGTTTAGTTTCGATATATCTAGTAATAGTTTATTAAGCCAAGTTGTTAAAGAAGTGTTGGTTTTCTTATTTACTGAAACATTTTGAAATTCTTTGTCGATCCAGAGCGTGTTTGCAATAACTTGTGCATAAATCGATTAAACTGAAAGTAAATTACGAAAAAAGAAGCAAAGTACTAAGATCTCTACATACATTGGCCATATTAACCCTTGAACTCAGAAAAGTAATTAGATGCGTACTTATCCACATTGACTTGTTTATTGCTCCGAGGAATTAATACATACAATTGTTTTAAGTTGAATTCCCCTGAAAAATGAATCTACATCTTTTTACCATTCTGTAGGTATTTTTAACAATTAAATTTAAAAAATAAATAAATAAAATGTCAAAATGATGCACTATCTTGAATGGTGATTGAGAGAAGACATTCGAATGCAAAGGGTTAAACTCCACCTCATTTGAAGTATTAGGCTGTCAGCGATTTAGGATATCTGCATTATTAATAATACAACAGTTGGAAAATTTTCAAATGTCACGTTCTGCTGTCCGGTAATGGAGAGCTTGAACAATGCAGACAAAGATGACAAGCAAATTTTATCACTTACACACGACGCTGAGTTGCCTTAAGTCTTTGTTGATGCTCTGCGAGTTATTTGGAACAAATCCAAATTCAGCTTTGAATGACTTAATAAGCATACGCATAAAAGAATCTCCTTTATGAAGGTTCCAAAAAGCCTAAGATAAATAATTTTATTTAAAAGATGTTTTGAATTAAATACCAAATTATATAATGTTATAATTCTAACGTTTGCATAAATAATGTTAATAACTTAATGAAAATAATTGTTATTTTATAATGGATAATTAGAATTCAAATCATGTATTTAATTTTGAAGTATTCAGAGGTATTTTCCATATTTCTAACCTTCATAAATTAAATATACTCGAAGATTTAAATTTACAAAATGGCGGTTTGTTGCAAAATCCATATTAATTCAACTTTTATAAGACAACTACCGAAATTCAACTCGCTGTAAAGTGGATATCTTTCTGAATACCATTTATATTCAAATTTAATTTTCATATAAACTGCTTTATATATTTGGCTTCCAAATAATACAAAATCGGCTATCTAACTATCTTGAAAGAAAATTTTACATCTAACAATGAAAAATTGGGATTCTCAAGAAATTGGATCGTTTAATTTGATAGCGATTTCAAACACACATTAAAAATTGCGATTATGGTTATTGATTACTATGTCGGAAATCAAAGGCTTTGTATCATCCTTCGCAATCCCCAAACCTTAACGACATTGATTATATTTAAGTATATATTGACAACTAATTCTGTCAAAGGAACATTCGAAGGAAGAGTTGAAAAAAAAACTATCATAGGAAAATGGCAAGAAATCTGTCCTGAACTGACAAAAAAGTCGTAGAATTTATACCTAGAAGATTAAAGATGGTGAAAAAAGGCAAAGAAAAGCAGACGAAATATTAACTGCTCCTCTTTTTCCTTTTATTTTTGTTGTCAATGTTCTCTGTTTATTTTTGACGCTTAAATTTGTTGCAATTCTGCTTAATTTGAATTATTTTTTTTTGTTGTATTTTGTTTTAAGGAAACGTTTATGAGTTGTAAAATTTCACTTATTCTTAATTCTGTTTATGCAGGATATCTCAAAAGAAGTGGAACAAGAGTTTATCCTTAACTATTGCAATTAGGCATTTTCCATGTGGACTTTGCTTATATTTCCGTTAATCAATGTGACACTACTCTGCGTACGAGTTTAACTTCAAATTTCAAATTATCACAGTTTTGAAAATTTTTCATATCTATTTAGTCATTAAAAATAACATAAACTTTTATTTGTAGTAATTGTTATGCATTTTTTAACAGAAGATTATTCAAATAATTTTCCATTTTTAAACAATTATTCAAAATTTTCACGTCGAAAGAGGTCTCTAGCTTTATTTTAACTATATTTTGATTGGTCAGACAGTAATGGAAATGTCTATATATACTGGTTAAAACACTGTGTAAGTGTATTGCTTTTATGATAGTTATATCGAATATTTTTCATATTTTTTTGTTTTGCATTTAATTATCCAATTTTACGTAAGATATTTTCATGTTCCGTGAGAATATCTTATAATCTGCTCTTTGTGAATGACATATTTTTTTCTTGAAAATTGTATTTTCGGTTTTAGTCTTATTCTGAAGCTTCATTTGCGAAAATTCGAAGAAATTTGCGAAGCGAATTAAGGCAATTTGTAGGTAGGAAGGAATAGTAGTATGATAAAAGGCAATAAAAATTTAATTTATTTTTAGTTTGATTAAAGAGCAGTGGAGATTTCAGTATAGCAGTTAGAACACCAGGCGCAACTTCTTGGTTTTGCGGTCTTCACTTCGATACCAATTTCAACCACACTTGCCGCTTTGCTTCTACAGCCGATTACAACATTCCCCCCCCCTTCCCGCAACTTTTCATACTCTATGAATTTTTCTTCAATATTTTTGCTTTTTGAAATAAGAATTTTAGATACGAAGCTTCGATTCTGGTGAAACCATCGAAAATACTGTTTGAACCATTTTTTTATATCCCCCTTGTAGGATGGAAGGATTTTAATAATAATGACAATTTCGAGCAAAGAGCAGTCAGATCTGTCGAAATATACGCCTTCCTCTATTATTCAATCTTTAACTGCGGTTAGGCAGAAATTTGACAGCATGTATATTTTAATCTATTATATCAAATTATCAAGAAGCTTCGAAGTTTTCCTTAAATTGGAAATATTTTAAGAAAAAGGCTAATTTTTCGATCAGAACACTCGATCGAAATTGCGATCATTCTAAAAATACAACATTATCTTCCTATCTATAAGTCTGATGGGGCTGAAACTTCTTATATATGCGTATTTCAATCTGAAATATCAAATTATTTAGGGGGTTGAAAGCATTCCTTAAACTAGTAGGATTTTAATAAGAATTCCAATTTCGGATGGAACACAGTGAGATCTGTCAAAGTATATGATATCTTTTATTTTACAATCTATTATTCCCATTTGGTTGAAATTTCTTATATATGTATATTGTAATCTATATATATCAAATTATCAAGCAGTTTCAAAGTTTTCCTTCAAATTCCAATATTTTAAGGAAAATTCCAATTACGATCAGAACTCCGCGAAATCTCAGAAAGAAAAACCTTACTCTATCCTTTAATCTATTAGTTCGATGAGGCTATAATTTCTTATATATGCTCATTTTAATTTACCACATTTAATTATTCAGAGGTTTGAAAGCATTCGTTCAACTAGAAGAATTTTATCCAAAAATAATTTCGCTCCGAACATTGTGATGTCAAAGTTCATCCTTCCTCTATCTTTCAATTTATTATTCTGATTAGGTTGAAACTTTATATATATATAAGTTTCAGCCTATGACACGTGTAAAGAAATCCTTATTAGAATCTCATAGTATAAAAACATTTGGAAAAATATTTCTATCTCTTTTGCTCTTGTGCCGTGCTGTAGATTGACGTATCTCGTCGCTTCTTGCTTGTATATAAATTATGCCACCCGAGATGGAATAAAAGCTAAGTTTAAAAATTCAAAGTGTCTTCTCTCTTTTCGACTACAAGAGGAATTATATATATATCGAGAACTGCACAAATTATATATATATCTAAAATTATCAAGTAGTTTCAAAGTTTTCCTTCGACAAGAAATATTTTATGGACATTTTTTAATTTCGATCAAAAACCGCGAGATTTGTGGAATAATACGCTTTTCTCTATTTTTTCATCGATAGGGTTGAAACTTGTTATATATGTATATTTCAATCTAAAATATCAAATTATCAGATGGTTTGAAAGGATTCCTTTAACCAGAAGCGTTTTTACGTTAATGTCAATTTCGGTCAGAATACGACTTCAAAATATATGCCCTCTTCTATTTTTAAATATATAATTCCAATTAAGCTTAAACTTCTTATATATGTATATTTTAATTTACTATAACGAGTATGGGAGGATTTGAAAATTTCCTTAAACTAGAAAAATTTTAAGAAAAAAGCGAATATCGATCAGAACACCGCTAAATCTGTCAAAAAATGCTCTTTCATACTTTAATACTCTAATGGGACTTACAGAGGGAAGTCTCATTAGGCTGAAATTTCATATATATAGTAAATTAGAATACACATATATAATTAATTAGCGGTTCAAAAACATTTTTTAAATTAAAAATATTTTGATGAAAAGTCCAATTTCGGCCAGAACACCATGACGTCAAAATTTACTTCTTACCCTATTTTACAGTCTATTATTTTCATAAAGCTGAAATTGATTATGAATATATATATCTTACTTTATCATACAGAATCATCAGCCGACTTTGAAAGTTTTTCTTAAACTAGAAATATTTTAAGGAAAAGGCTATTTTGATTCAAACACAGCGAGATTAATATATGACACGGCTTCTGATCGAAAAGTACAATATTTTGAATAGTTTCGATTTTCGCACCAATACGAGGTTCAGAAATCTGAAAGGGCTGAGATAGCCTGGTTGGTAGGGCGTTGCATCCCTTAGGTTGCGAGTTCGAACCCCACCGGCCAAAGACTTTCCGTGTGTGGTGGTGGCTGGCGCACGTATAAATCTGTCGTGGCCATAAAGTCCTCTATGTCGAGAGTAATACCACTGGGGGTATTGGTTCAAATGTTATCGTTCTCTGATTCAGATCTAAATTACGACCTGTGGATGAAATTCATGAATAAAGTCCGCCCCGTAAAAAGTGTTGTTATCTGTGAGTAGCTAAGTCATGCTCTTGGCTGTAGTTGGCGCTACTGAAAAAACAACTGGAACTCATTCGGCTTAAATCGTTGACAGATAACTGTCAGCGAATTTGTAAACTGTCATAAGTCACAACAGAAATCTGAAAAATGTAAGAATGGAAATTTTTATATTGTGAAGTATAATCAGTGGTATAGTTCGTAATAATCTTAGAAATCACTTATAAAATAATATTCAAAATATATAAAACTAAAAAAAAAAGAGAGAGATACAACTATCAGATTTCATATATTTAATATACACACAATCTTTATAAACTCGTTTTAATAAATTTCGATTTTATAAAGTAAAATCATTGGAATAATTCGTAGGAATTTTAGAAAACGTATGGACGATAGTATTCAAAATACGTAAAATAAAAAAAGGAAAAAAGACATAAAACTTGTGCTCGGAAAAGTAACAAACGTCAAATTTCAACTGCCAATTTTTCTTATCAATGTATATATCTCCATATTTCAAAGGTCTTTCAGATCTTACTTTCATTCTCGAGGTTTTGGCATTGAATCTTATCAAATATTTCAGCTTATTTGTCTGAACCCTGGATAAAATTGAACGGGAAGATTTTTACATTCAAATGTAGATTCGAGAGTTTATATGAAATTTCATACTTATGTTACTCTGAATGGTGATTTCAATTAAAAAGGCATTTTTATCATTTTACTTTTTAAGCTGCAACACTCTGAAATTACGATCGAACTATTCAAAAATAGGACCTTTTTTTATTAAAATTTGTTACTTAATGGCTTCAAAAGATTTTTGGAATCTCTGTCCAAAAATTTGCTTTTTATTTCAGCTGAATATTAATAATTTGATAGCAACACCCTCAGAAAAAATACTGACAGTTTATTTGATTTTTTAATAAAAAAAATAAGTAAAGTATAAACATTTAAAAAAGTGTTTACCTAAAAAATGCATTATATTAAAGTGGTCTTTACAAACTGAATTCATTTTTCTTTTTTAATTATTGTGGTTTAATCTTGACATGAAATGTTAAATTATTGACTAGTATTCTAAGTAATAATTGCACTTCAGATTTTGAAACATCTTTTGTTTCTCAATTTTTCTTTCTTCTTTCCTTCCTTTTTCTTCTTTTTTGATTTGTATTACAGTTAACACAGATCACTTTCGAAGACTGCTTATTTGACATTTTCTGAAAGAAGAAAGCATACTGTGATGCTGGATTTATTCTTTCTTTTTTGGCTGCATATTCTTTTAACAACTTTATTTTCAGTGTTACATGATTCAACAGTTCATCTCTGAATTCAACGGTACATCTGAATTTTCAAAGTAATTAGGAATACTTACAAAAATAATATAGATAAAAGATTCGATACAGATGTCGATAAAAGATGCTGCAATTTCGAACTGTGCTTAAAGAAAGAAAAATCTTTTCAGATGATCCACAGGGCCGAATTATTAAATAGGCAAAGTAGGCAATTGACTAGATCCTCACAACTTTAGAGGAACATGAGCCCTAGAGATGTTCTTTGAGGAATTTTGAAAATTATTTTTGTTCATTTATTTAACTATACAGACTTAACTTATTGAATTAAAATCAAGTATAATTAAATTCATTTTAGAAAGTTATATTTTAGTAATATACCTAATTAATTACCATTTGTAAGTTTTATGTATTTAAAAAAATGCAGAAAAATATTGATTGCAGAAAAAAAAATATTTTATACAGAACTTTTGAAGTTATTTGTAAAATACAAACTAATTTTGGTTCTAAAAGTTTTATTTTTGATTGGAAAAGAATTTTCCAAAATAAAATTATCATCAATTGTAAAATTATTATTATTATAAAGCAATAAAAATGAAATATAATATTCAGAAGCCGAGAAATTCCGGTATATATTTGAATTTATTTTACCAAAATTTCGATTAAGACTGTAAAAAAGAAAAAAAAAATTCTGTTACAGTGACGAAGCGAGGATGGACATAATATGGTTTTTCGTCTCTATTTATAACAAGCGACTGAAGTAAATGGCGTTTGAAATGGATTTTTCGTTTCCTCATCAGGAAACGTTTTATCTTCGTTGCTCCTCCTTCGCTACTACCCACCCAGAATAAAAAAACATTCATCATAAATAGAAGATTTCACACATATTGCGCACTTGATATCTTTATTCTCTTCATTATTATCTTTTTATACAACACACTCAGTTACATTTAGAAATCTTTAGTGACACAATACTTTACATTTCAATAGAGTAAATTTCACATTGTGCGCAGCTAGATATGCGATCTAACTGTACAGTGCAGTGGTGCCATCTGTTGAATATATACCTGACTAAAAGAAAAACGCTCTTATAATGCCCAATATTGTGCCACCCTGAGTGGTTCTGCAAATAGAGCAATTAACTTCTACTCAGTGTTGCTAATATTCTTTCCCAAAAATTAGTCTTGCTATTAAAATATAATAAAAATTTTAAAATGGTATCAAGCCGAACGACTACTTACCTCGTCAGTATCTGAAGATAAGAATTAGGGAAGGTGCATGTGATTAATTAATTGTGAGAAGGTTGAAATTTTTATTTCTTCCCAAAGGGGCAAGTGAGTTTAAATGAGTAACACTTAAGTTTTCCTTTTAATTACTTTTGAACAGCTTAGCATCTAGTTTTGTTAATAAAATAAATAATTAAATTACTTACTGCATTTTTTACTTGAAATGGATAAGTATTTTAATTAATTTTCTGTAAAAATTAAGTTAATTTTTCAATTTTTTTTGTTATGTTTCTTACTGCAGTTATAAAGATTAACGCAAGTGCTGTTGAGCAAAAATGATCACGTAATATAGATTTAAAATAAAGCTATGCAGGGGGAAATATTTCTTCTCAATTTACAAAAAAAAAAAAAAAAAAAAAAAAAAAGTGGCAGGATTAAAAGAAAAATGACCCTGATTGAATTAGTTGTTTATTATTAATATTATCAAAATAAATTGAAAATAAATCTATTTTTGTTATTTCTTTTCCTGAGAAAAGACAAAAAAAAAAAAAAAACCCTTGATATTCAATGACAATTGACAAATGTATTATCCACTGAAATCACTACAACTGCAAATAAAATATAACAAAACGCTATGCGAACATTTCAGATTGCTTCATTGAACTTTTTAAAACTACACATAATTCAACGTTTCGCTAATTCACAGAACTGCAAAATAATATTAGAAATGCTTTGGTGAGGGCTTGCCACGTTTCCAAATCTCCATTCAATCAGAGGAAACAAGATATAAAAGAAATCAAGAAAGAGGTGTCGAACAAATTTAATCCAGCGCGGAAAATCCTCATGGGCAATTTCAGTGACTTAACAATTTAAATTGATAAACATATCTTCCAAAATTATTATTTCGCGAAAATAGTTTTTGCATTATTTTAAAATCTAAAATAATTACCTTTTAAGTGATATCAATTTTATTTCAGAGGGATTTTTTTCTTTGTATTTATAATATTTTTAAAATTTAATCTGATACACAGTCTGAATTAGTGTTTTAACCAGTATGGGAATTAAAGTAAAGAAAACCATTATCCTGTTTTTAAAGTTATGATTGAATTCAAATTCATTCATCAAAACATTCAATCATTGTAATACAGAATAAAATAGTGTAGCTCTAATGATTAAAAAAACGTTATCATATTTCAAATATATACTAACCACCGTTGCAAATTAGCGTTTTCTCCAAGATTAATCGTTTAAAAGCCTAAAAAGTCAGTAAAGTGCAATACATTTTTTTTTATTTCACCTTGTTATTAAATTCATGTTTTCAGGCACATTTAATAACAAGGTGAAATAAAAAAAATGTATTGCACTTTACTGACTTTTTAGGCTTTTAAACGATTAATCTTGGAGAAAACGCTAGTTTGCAACGGTGGTTAGTATATATTTGAAATATGATAATGTTTTTTTAATCATTAGAGCTACACTATTTTATTCTGTATTACAATAATTGCATTATTTAGCAGTTCAGAATGTTAATTAATATATAAACACATGAGGTGTTAAAATGAGGAGGAAAAACATCGATAGAATTTTATTTCGTGTAAAAAGTGAAGTTAGATAAATATCTATTTTACCGAATCTACCGGATATCTACCGAATATCCATATGTGTAATCTACCATGACCTTCAAGATGTTGTAACGGAATTAAACTGAAAAAATAAGAATATGGAGAACTATGTTTATTTTGATTGACTTTGACAAATTAAGCAGCTGTTTCTTTCTAGAAATCTTGCTAGCTCTGGAGATGAGCTTCTTTGGGGAGGCTGAAAGAAATAATGTCAGAAGTAATGTTTTCGCTGGGCGTGCTTCGAATTTTTTGACACTTAAGAATGGAAATGAGATCCAAGGTTTCACAATATATATTATTCTCTATCATCATGTGGCAAAGAAGAGATCCCATCTCAGTAATTATGTATAACACTGTTGCTACGTTATTACAGATGGATCGAAATGAGCTATTTTACATGATAATAATTGGTTATAAAAAAAATGAGCTTTATTGCAAAATATGTAGACCTTTTCACAAGCACGCAACTAAATAAGCGTTAATAATAACTCGAGGTTAGACCGTTGATAGGCTATTAATTCCGGAAGCAACAAAGCAAGAAACTGTTGATAATGCAACAAAAACACATTTTATTTTAGAATAATCAATTTGTTAGCATATTAAAAGGAACACAATTTATATAATACTGTACAATCTTGATGTTAACATTAAATTGATGATATGCATGATCACAATCCAATAAATTATTAAATGTTTTTTTAATAGAAAAAAAATGACAAAATACATTTTTAGATCTCATTTTGCTGAAATAACAATCAGATTGAAAATGAAGGGATAAAAAAAAAACGTTGTAAATGAAAATTAAGTAAAAAAAGTATTGGAAAGTTCTGAATTATATTGATGCTACACAGAAAGGAAATGAACAAATTGAATGATTTTGATTTAAGGAAATGAAGATTATTTAAAGCCTAAGAAACATTTTATATAAAAACAATTTCTCTATTGTGTAAAATTAAAGAATTAAACAATTGATACAAAAAATTCCATTTAAAAATGGAAACTAGAATCCTTTATATGGATCCTTCTCTCCCTTTGTCTGTCCTTCTTAATTGATCTAGCTGTTTAGATGGGACCGGTGATTCGCCATTTACACGAGTGCCTGAAGGATCCTTACGCTTGGATTCCAAAAGCTTGAGGAAATCGATCTGAAATTTGGATTGAGGATTTGGATCCTGATCATCGAGGATCGAGTTTTCTTCGTCAACTTCCTGGATTTCATCGAAAGTTACAGGTTGGGTTCGGTATCTGTTTCGAGGGCGATTTTGCCGTCTGCATTTTGTATGTTGCTTGGGATATTCCGAAACTAAATGTCTATTAAGCCTGGAAAGATGTTCCGGATAAGCTATGTCCATATCAGATCTCACATTTCCGAGAGAATTTCGAGGCGAACTTGACATTCTGATTTATTTAACTGCAAAATACATGAGTTGTAACCATAAATCTTTCTCTCTTGCTAAAATTGCACTTCAAAAATTCACCCTTGCGAAATCTTCTCTTGCATCAATTTTTCTGAAAAAGAAGAAAGAATAATATTAACTTATCTCAACATAATTTTTTAAAACTTACGTTCAATATGCTTCGTTTTTTTTACTAACTACATATATAGCTAAAATATGCTCAAAGTAGAAATATTAAGCGGCATTTCTTATCGGTAACAAAATAATTTATCATAATCAGTGTTTTAAAAATTTTTTTGGGAAAATATTTAACATCTTGATAAGGACATTATGAAGCAGGAAGAAAAATGATAGTTAATTTTCACCTAAGCATCGCTTAAATTATATATCAAAAGATAAAATAATATGTTAAAGGTGAAGAATTCCACAGAGAGATTAAAAGTATACTACATTTTATTCAATAGTCAAGTCATTTGCAATGTTGAACCCTTAGTAAAACTGATGGTTTGCGAGACCTATTTTTCTGAAATTGGTGTTTAATTATTTGCTCTAAAGAAAAACCTAAGTTGGATTTAGAGGTTTTTAAAAATTTGTGTAGAATTCATTTTTGTAAATATTAGCTTTTTGTTTAAATTTCTTTGTAAATCGTGAATATATGTAGTTTTATTAAATTCTCATTAAAATATGGAAACCTTTTTGCCTCAAGTTCCTTTCTTTGTTTTGTGCTTTATTAAATAATGGTCTGATCTACTTTATTAACTAGTGGTCTGAATACATTGAGAATTTTCTTTGTAATTTTCATAGTTTTCTATATTATCTCTTCAATGTATTTTTCGTGAATGAAATGTATAAAATCGTACGAAGATTCTGTCAAAATTTGCCTAATTGTTTAGGAATTTCTTGGAACCGAGGCAGGGAGAAGATTTGGTTTCGAAAAGTTTTGATGCTTTCTTCAGAAGAGCAGATTTCTTTCAGTAATTCTTTTCTTATGAAATATATATAGCATGATTTCAAATTGAGATCGATTTCAAACACATCCTTCATGCATAAATGTTGTAAGAGTCTGAGTAGATAGATTTTCAAAAAAAAAAAAAAAAAAAAAAAAACGGGTAAATAAATTTTCTGTTTATAAAATGGTATTTCAATTTTTCTGATGCACAACGCTATGAATTGCTTTTTGAAAAAAGAAAAAAAAAATACTCCAAAAGAACTAAATTTTCATATTTTTAAAAAAATTAATTTTCAACATTTTTATTTTTAGCAGTAGAAAATATTGGTATGTTGCAAATATATTATCCATATAATTCTAGATTCTCAAAGGGATCTCTATAAAAGAAAAAAAAAGATTACTCCTTTTATAGGAAAATATGAATCAATAACATTTTCATTTTATCGAATCATATGAAAAAGTTCTGAATGATATCGGAGGGCCTCGGTGGCCTGGTGGTCAGGTCTCGGCTTCGGAACCGCATTGTTTCAGGTTCGAGACCCGATTCCACCAAAGAACCGTCGTATAAAAGGGTCTGGTGCACGTTAAATCCGTCGGGACCAAACGTCCCCTCGCTGGTGTGATGTGGAAAATTAGAGAGGTGTTGTCCTCGTCATCTGACCGCGTTTTTAAATTAGGAGGTCCATCCCAAAATAGCCCTAGTGTTGCTTTTAAAAAATAGACATTAATATAACTAAATTGAATGATATTGATTTCAAATGAAGCCTTTCAAAACAATTTCTGAAAGATGGAAAAACAACAACAACAAAAAAAAAAACAGCCTTTTTTTCCTTATAGTATCGAGAAAAATAGATTTTATAACATTTTTTTTGATTATTGGATATTTTAACGGTATATTCTACGCAGAAGTTTTTTTGTCGCACTTTCCCTCTCTTACTTTCAAAAGGTGCAGGTTTTGCTCAGTAGTGTCTTGTCCAAGTATCTATTTGCACTTCAACCGAGCAATAGGAGCATTATTTGGTTCATGTCAAGGATAAAGTGAAATTTTCGGATTTTGACAGGCTTATTGCATAAATGAAAAATGAAAATGCCATGAATTATTATCTTCATACTGAAAAACAACACCCCCACCCCAAAAAAACAACAACAAGAAGATTGCTTTAATATTTTATGGGACTATAAAAAGGGGCTAGGCAAATAGATTTCTAATGATAAAATAAAAAAGAACACTTTTTTATGAAATACGTTGCTTTCAAGCATAATTATTTCGTTTCAGAAACTCTGTTTCATGCATATGTGAACAATGATGAAAAGTAAACAAGAATATGAAAGGCAGTATCACTGTACCCATTTGCACATTTATAAATTTTATGTTACTGACAAAATTTGAACAGAATGAAGAGCGAAAAAAAAAATCAAGTATTTCAACAAAACCATTTCAAAATTTTCTCCAATGACATTTCTGCTGTACTGCAGTTCTAGATGAGAAAATATCTATTTATAGCTTTCAGAAGCTGGAGAAGAAAAGAGAAGTTCAACGCTCTTTGAAGTCGCAACAAAGACAGAATTGCCTTTTTTTATTTTTAGCTTCGGAAATATACAAGGTGTCCACTCTTATCGTGGCCTAATAGTTAACTTCTGAACTGTTACAGATAAGCATATATTTGCAGTAGGAAAAAATACTTTAAATGACATAAAGAATTTTATTTTATCTAGATGTATTCAATAAATATAGTATTGTAAGCATGATGAAATCTAAATTTTTACTTGAAAATATTCTGCAGATACTAATATTTTAAATAGTAAAAGTTTCGCTAAACTACAATAATAACTTATCAATTTATGAAGTTTCAATCTAGGATAGATTTAACAGGTTCCAAGAATACTCTTAAGGTGTCGTATGCAAAATGAATTATGCTTTAATATGGCTATTAGTTTAAATTTCTGCCGATTGCTTGACATGAGGACGCGTTACTACTGCTTCAGAAAAATTTTAAGTATCAAATTATTTGTTTAGAACCGATTTTATACGACTTATCTTTTAGACAATTGAATTAATTCTTTTAGGAATAACTCCGTGGCATTTCCAACTTATTTTTCTTTGTGTTTTAGGATGATAAACTGATCCTATAGAATAAGAAAAAGTCAAAATTTTGCTAGTTCGCTGATTTAGATATATGGAGGAAGTAAATATATTAACAAGCTATCATTTAAACCAGACTAAAAGTTGTAAGTGTATTTATCATTGAACCTATGGTAGTGGCCTCAGAGATCGATAGATTTAAGTTCATACGGTTGTTTCCTTTGGATTACTTAAAAAATAGAATTTATGAAATCCATTCTCGAGTAGAGCAGATTTGATATGCCGTATTATTATAGAATGTAATCCTATTACACCAAAATTGTTTGCATAATGTGCAAGGAGAATTGATTTCAAGGATGCATTTCAGCCTAAGGAAGACATTTATAGCAAATTTTAAGGTAAAGTGACTTTTATTTCAAGTAAATAAATTGTTTTAATAAAACGTATATTAAATAATATTTCATTTTGTAATGAGATTACTCATTTTTTTCATACTTTAATTGCATAAGTAATTATTTTTCTGATGTTTTTTGCGTACGAGCTGAATGTAAATTTCATACTTTTCTGTTCAATATTTGAACCTATAAATGATTGCAAAAACATTTTTTATTGTTGTACAAACATTTTTCATTTTCAAAAGCTGACAATTTCTCCTATGGAATAAATTTGTACACGACCTATATATAATTTAAAAAGCTTTTACTCGTTCAGATTTATGAGTAAATCGGATTGAGGAACTTAATGTAAGGTATCAAAATTTTTTTACTAAACAGGACTGATAGACAGGAAAACTGTATAAAAATTCGGATTTCGTAATTTTTTCAACATTATATTTATTAACTGAAACATAAAATATAATTTTTTACAGGATTTGAAGCCTTTTTCAATTGAAATTATATGCTCGATCCTAATGGTTTAAAAATTAGCTATTGAACAATTACTACGGTTTTGTGTGGTTTATTGGCCCAAGAACCATATTTGGCTATACTGCGCTAGCAAGTACTACAGTGAGTACCCTTTATATAATGAATACAAACAATCCATATTTTCCCCATACAACCGATTATATATTGTGGAATTGTGTCACTTTAAAATTGTCATTACATGAATACCATAAATGTAAAACAGGCATTGAAACACAATTTCAAAATATATTTTGATTTTGTGATATTTCCGCATTGAAACTGATTTCAATATTATTAAGATCAATTAATATTTTATGTCTTTTTTTTTGTTCTACATAAAAAATGCATTTCGTATTCTTCGGACTTAAAACCTTAAATTCCGCAATAAATCAGATTAATATTATTTTAAAATGTAAAACTGTAGTTGGAAACGGCATGAATATTGATTAAATCTCCAAAGGACTTTCGCACAGTTAACTATTCAATATTTCCTTTTTTAAAAAAATAGACTTAAATAATTAATAAATCCCTTAACTATCGACTAAAATAGCCTTAATAAATAGGATTTCTAAGAGGATGTACAATAAACTTGAAACATTAATTTTAATCTGCTTTTTCATGGATGTAACAAAACTTCAGGGGTTTATCGTCTATTGTGGAGTACAGGTATTCCGATCCTGAGATACTCGGAGATCTTTATTCCCAGGAACTTTATTAAGTTTGTCCTTTCCAATGCCTTCCATTGTTTAATTCCTTCTTTTTAAGTCAAGTAAGAGAGCTCTCTATGAGAAGCAGTTTTCATTCTGTTTGCTTTTTGCTTTTCACAGATAGCCAAATCCAGCGTGTTAGCAGAGTATGGCGACCCTTTGGACGTGAGATGAACTCTGGTCCCCTGGACATCAATTCGGTTGCTAGCCTTCTAAATGGTTAGTTTGCTAGTGATCAAATGAAGGGTTCACTACCTTGGGCTTGGCGTTAATGATGTTCATTATGCCTGGGAGTGACTTTCAGCGTATAGATTCCAATTAGTAATATGGTAAGGGCGGAGACTGGGATGGCCAGAGTCAGTGGTTGTCATTGATTATTGAACTTCCTGTGGATGATGTCGTCTGGAACGAATTTCTTTCCATATCGCATGGGTTCTAAAAAAATTGTTTTTTTAGTGTGTAACATAAAATAAAAATTATTCCTGACAAACTATATGATACATACTTTATTGTTAAAAGAATATTTACTAGGAAGGAAACTTTTGATACTGTGTTGGCTTTTCTGATTCAAAAGATCATCACCGATACTGTCGATGATGTGATATCAATAAAATAAAGCCTTTATATAGTAACTTGTTTATAGAAGGGAATTAATGTCAGCAAGTTAAGCAAATTTTGAAAATTAAACTTTCAATCATGGTACCAATTAGTGTCAGTGCTCATCAAAATGCACATTTACTCAAAGAGTATTATTGCATTTGGAGAATTGTTGAATATTCCACTGAAAGAATTAACTCTGGAATTAAATAGTCAAAAATTGACGTATGCATAATGATTTACCATACTGTGGATCCTCACATTTAATTTTCCCAAAATGCCAGAATACTTTTATGCTGGATACATTAAACTACCAGTTAGACCCATCATACCAGATACCTTGAGATACTTTCAGCTCCAACATTTTATCCAGTAATTGGGTAACTGCCGGTGATGCTCTCTTGTGCCCTAATTTATTTCATAATGATTTTAATAATTCATACCAAATATTCTTTTTGTCTTACTATTTTATGATTCATATAATTAGTGTTTTCTACAAATTTATTGAGAAAATAAGGCTAAAAACCTTTTTTTAATCGACTTAATTTCGGCCTTTCTTAATCTAGTAACCCTAAGTAACTGTCTAGACGGAAATCTTTCAATGTCCATAGCAGAAATTGCAACATTGAGGTACTGAAAGATTAATTCTGATGTGGTGTTTGGCATAAAAAGAAAAGATTCCAAATAAACATAATATTTATTATCTTGCAATTTCTCGTAAGGAAAGAAAGATTATGTATCTGTAGAGAAGTTGTTCTGTAATTACTAATTGTCGAATATTATGCAGCAATTAAATGATTACTGTTTTAAGAATTCGAACTGAATCAGCATAACATAGTTTAATCCCAATGAAGAATTCGTTTTCAAACCGAATACTGATATGATAGAGGAGGAGGTCAAGGTTTCTTTCTGGTTGCTGTAATTCCAACTTAATACGAAACAAATTCCTTCCATTCTCAAAAAGTGTAAAAGCATCTGATGAATAGTTTATTATTCTATGAATATCATTTTTCATCACATCAATGTTTTTTCTGCTTAGAATATCTGTTTAAAATTTTTATTACCCAATTTTCCCCATTCAGTTTAGTTTATATTAACTCTCAACAATTTATTATCCATTTCAAACCACGAATCGTAGTTTTTACTGATTGATAGGAATATTCAGTGAATAGAAACTTTATTTTCTGAACGTAAGTCTCATTCCATGTTGAGTCTAGTTTTATCAAATACTACTCGCACGATTCATTGATATTATGATGATATATCGGCCTTTGATTATTAATCAAAATTATTTTCACATGTTGTCAATGTCAGAAGTGATGCTTACATATGGAATTCAAATAGTGATTTGAATTTTGGAATTTTTGAGCTAATCCAAAATATCGAGATACTAAATTGATAGTAGGGAATTTTAATTTTTGCCTTTAAGAAGTTTTAATTCAACTGTGAGTATTAAGTCTTGAAGAGAAGTACTTATTTTTCTTAAATGCAACTAATTTATTCCACAATTTTGCGTCCCCTAGTAATGGCGCCCAGGCCAGCTCTCTGCCCGCTCCACCTTAGTAACGTCACTACTTTTAATAGTTTAGAAACTTACTGTGTATTTTCTGATGCAACTGAAAGGAATTAGTGAAAAAAATGAAACTAAGGAAAACAGTTTATGCATAAAAGAGACTAAAATCTGTTCGCTTCATTCAAAATTATCAATAATTCTTCATTTGAAATGATGATATGAAAATATTCATACTCCAATCAATTTATAGAAACTCAGAAAGTTGTTAATGGATATTAACAGGCTTAGAACATCATTACAGAGTCTAAAGTATAGTTCTAAAGGAGGTATTGGCATTAGTTTAAAAATAAAACATCAGGAAATTTTCTTAATTCAACCAACCAGATGCATTCAGAGGGATCTTCCCACTCCTGTTGTTTCAATGTTTTTGACATCAATGACATCATATTCTACTACATTTCAGTTTCTCTATAAGACTACTTATAACCTTTTGTCTATCGCAATGGGATTTATCTAGATTTGTTTTTTATGCAATAACTCGTAGTTTCCATCACAAAAAAGTAGACAGATATTTTGTAAACAATCGCAATATCGTGCTTTGTAAAATTGAGCTTTTCCTACTGGAAACGAAATAGTGAGTTTGATTCTTTCACTGTCTAGGAAAATCTTAGATTCAATCATATATTATACTTAACCTAATATATAATGTATATAAATTATGAGATACTATTAAAAGTTAACTTATTAATTTTTTTGACTGTCATGAGGCTTCGCCTGTCATTCAAACGAGAAGTCCTGTAAAAACCTCATTTCAACGTTTTTTCTTAGGACGACTCTTCTTTTCTTTTTGACAACGTTTTTTCTGATTTTGACTCAAGTTCTCTAAACGCTTTTATTTTCTTTCTTATTACTGATAGGAATATGGATTTCTGGCATTTGGAGTACATACTGAGAGTCACATTTTGGCTGCTGTGAGAAACAAAACAATAATAATAACAAACAAAAAAAATGACAGTCAAAGTAATAATTGAATTCCGTTAACCTACGTGACTATGCACATACCTAGAAACACTTCATTACTTTATTATGTATTTCTTTTATAGATCCCCTCTTTATATTCTTACAAACAACAAAAGGTATTAAATGTTCTTGTTAACGCATTTAAGTAGAAAGTGTTGCAGGTTCAACACTTTATTCAAAACTTATCGAAATCAGAATAAATACGTATTTTAAAATTGCTCAGAACTATGTCGAAACGAAACGAACAAACGAATGAAAAAAAATTGCAACAAACCATTTTATAAAATATACATATTTCTTTTTTGTATTGAATGCTTTTTGTTGCTTGCTGTAATATTTTAACCCTCTGGCGTCACGAAACATGTGTTTTATATAATTAAGGCTGTTGCAGTTTACATTAGATCTCTCTCTCTCTCTCTCGCCTACAGCAATCTTTCTGTTTTAATGAGAAGAGAGAGAGAGAGAGAGAAAAAGAAAACAAGAGTGCAGTTCCGGATGGGCTTTATGCGATGTCGAATTAATTCTGTTGCATTGCGCATAGATAGTGATGTGAACAATTTCAAAGCAACCTATTTTTCCTACATCTTATTGTTTCCACATTTTATTAGCCAGGATGAAGAATTCTAAAATGGATCTCAGTTTCAGTAATCAAAAAGAGTTATGAAGCGCATTCACTGAAATCGAGACTACGTTTGAACTGGAAAATAAAAACAATCACTGAATGCAAAAAAAAAAAAAAAAAAAGCACTGTCATGGTGATTACGAAAGGATTTCTTAAGAATAAGTTCGTTGCATAGGAATTTAAACTAAGCAGTTTCCTATCGAATAAAGTTGAGAAAATGTTTGATTTGACGCATTCAATGACACTTTAAACTCCTAGTTTCATTGGAACAAGAATATGGCTGAACTCCAGAACCCAGCATTAAAAGATCGATGAAGATTACAGGATTAAAGATTGAGATAAATACCAGTATCTCATCAAATCTACAGTGCTAGACCTAAAAAATTGTGGAAAGTTTCTCCGAAATAAATAAAAATTATAAGATAGTGGACTATCTAAAAGAATGGTTTGGTAAGGAAAATGCATTAATCCAAGAGATCATTAGAGACTTCTTGCAACTCAACATCCCTAAAACCAAGATGAATTTAGAGAAACCAAATTTAGATATTTTCATTTTTTATATGATAAACTGCTGAAGAAAACTCATTCCTGGAATTCTGAAGCCTAATAAAGGATAGATATGCGAACCTTTAATGGAAACCTTTCCATTAATGGAAACTTTATTAACATAAAACATTTTCAAAACATGGGAAAGGTAACGTCTTTTAGTCGTTGAAACAAAAGAAATTTAGATTGCCTAATTGATTTTGTTAAAAATGAGATTGATAATGAATTTAGAATTCGAATAGCAAGAGACAATTTTAATACCGAAATAAATATAAATATATTTTTAAAAGTTTCTATGAATGCATTAAAAAGATTATATAAGAAAAACACCGGAGGTTAGAACAGTATCGCAAAAGCATGAAGCGCAGGCATAGGAGTTTTAGCTACACTGGAATCGTAATAATATTTATAAGGTATTTTAATTTTTATATGTTGGTTATTTTTGGATTTTCTTATTCTTATTATATTTATTATGATTTTATAGACTTCTACTATTTTTTTTTGTCTCAGAATTTTTAGATTTTTGTTCTATTTTAAGGTTTCGAGAAAAATTACTTTTCCTTTTTAAAACATTTATTAAGGCATTTTTAAAAATATTTGATATTCATTATTTTCTAATTTTTGGTATTTTTTTATTTTTATTATGGCTTCAAAAAAGATGTAAATAACATCCGTTTGATAATCGAACATTGTAATTCTGAAGCTTCAATTCCACACGGAAACTATTTTATCAGATCTGCCGGTTTTCTTTGCATTACATCCAATTTAGAAATTTAGAAATTTTTAGAATTTTTAAGAATAAATATTCTAATTCTTGCATTATCATCTATACTATATTTAATATTCACCTAAAATTGTAAATATTCTAATTCACATGAATAATATTCCTATACTAAAAATAAAACTTCCACTTTTTATCTTTTTGTAATATTTTGATTTATTATTTTAGTTAATTTTATTTCTCAAAAATAAATATTTGAAAACAAAACCTTAAAAGCGTGAGATTCTGATGGAAATATTTTAAATAAATTAGCCTTTTAGTCACATTTATAATGTATAATTTTATTTTCAATGAATAGTCAAGTACTTCTTTATGATTACATTATATCATCATTGTGTCTGATTCACTCCTAATAATTACGCATGGAAATGCTTTCAGTCAAAAGAAAGTTGGGCTATGATAAAAAATCTTTTGGTTTTTTTCCTTGAGGAAATTATAGGCCCAGGTCTTATCCTGCATTTAACCGAGACTCAAAGTAAAGGAGAATGACAATAAACACATTATAAAAGAGAAAGTTTGTGTTCTGGAAAGACTTTCAGGGATCTTGGACTAGATTTGGAAGGGAAAATTCATCAGCCAACTCGGCCGCAGAGGACATTGGTGAAATTATGTCGAAGCCGCGATTAGACCTCTTTCAAAATACGTTGATGAGGAAAGATTTATCATGTAGCACCCCAACAGAACAAATTTCTTTCTACAAACAAGATCTGAAAGAAAATGCAGATCTAATAAGAGAATGAAGATCTCAATAAAGTGAAGTAAATTTTGTTTGAAGATCAATTAATGATGTTTTAAAGCTACTTCAGTTCAAATGTCTAAATTGCAGTAAGATAATAGATTATTTAGCCAGAAGGTTTGAAGTTCGCCATAATTTATTGCAGTGTGTTGCCACTATGGAATCTTGATGGAGCGTGGTTTCTTTACTTAGATTTTAGGTATTTGTTTCCTGTTTCATAGAATTCAGTTTTTTTTGTACAATGTCGTGAAAAAATTCATTACAAGATTTCTTTAAACGACGCCGATATTCCTGGGGAGGCATCAAAACTTCTCCAAGATACTGAAAAAAGGAATGTCATCAACAGAAACTCGACAATTTTTCTTTTTATTTAAAAGAGAGAAACAAATGGCTTTCTATTTCAACTTTTAAGCTTTCTGGTTTCTTTTGGTCTTGCCAAAATTATCTTTTTTTCTAAAAACTTCAATGATTTAAGTAAATTTTTATTTAAAAAAAAAAGTAATCTATAGCTGCATTTACTGAAATATTGCCTTTTAATGTTTTAAAAGGCAATATTATAAAAATATTTAATAATATTGCATTATTAAAATATTTAAGATCTTCTTTAAAAATACACCTAATATAGCAACACCGTAATAAATAATTTAAAGTTTTATATTTCATTTTAAAAAATGATTATAGAATATTAGTTTTGGATATGAATTATTATGATTTAACAAAGATCTTAAATTTATACAGCTTTTTAGAGCAAATTTTCATCAAGCATTAATTCTACTAATTAAAAAAACTAAAACCAAAATAAATTACATATTTTCGACTAGATCATTGCTGGGATTTCAAAATTCTATCAATAAATAAAGATTTTACAGCAAATCAAATAATTTTAAGATTTTCAGCAAATTTTTAATGTTATTTATCAAATAAAAGACTAAAAATATTCATACAATGTAAATTATTTTAGTTTACTCTCGAAATACATTTTTCATAAAAATTTAACCAGTTCATAGGTAACTGAGATGTTATGCTTAAAATGAGGCTGTTTTCGTCAAATTTTGTTTTGAAAAATACACTTTTTTATTTAAAATTTCAATATTTTTTTAAATGATGCGATCAGAAACTTAAACCATATTTGCAGTTGGTACTATTATTTTATTCATCTTTATCAATTTTTATTTTCCATTCATTTTCTTCATTTAAGCAGATTTGAGAGAAAGTAATTAATGCACTTTAGTGGCAAAGTCTTTCATTATAAAGATTATCAAATATTTTCAATAATAGCATGATAGATGGATCCAAAGCATCTAATAATGCTTTAACCCTGTAATAAAATGCATTGCAGTCACGAAAGTTCGAAATATTAGGATAAGAAAATATAGGAGTAAAGAATCTCAATTAGAATTTTTTTGGACTGTCTTTCCTTAGAATGCAGTTAAAGCTTTCATTAGTGCTTTCAAATTTAAGAGTAATAATTTGCTCATCATCATGTTGCTACAATATATTTCAGTTCTCATTCACTTACTGTGGGAATAACTCTGTTAACGTCATCCAAATTGCAGCAAGATTAAAACGTTCATTTCCCTTGAGCTTATTTTTACGATGTAACTATTTTTATAATTACACTTTAGTATAGACTCCAAAATAAATAATTACTGCACACTCAGTAAAGCTATAGCTCTAATCCTAAGAAGTAAATTGAAAACATAGTCAAAAGAACAATATTACTAAGCTAGGCGAAGTAACTAATTTTTGATACATATTTAAATCGCACATTTAAACATAAAATTAATATTTTACTCACGCTTAAAATATTTTTCTCATAACTTGCTTTAAACACACATTCGCTTGAAAAAGGCATCTTAAAAATGTATTTAAAGTATTCTGTTAATTTAAACGGTAATTTCTAGTTAGTTAAATGTTCTTTTTTTCCAAATTCTGCATACATATTTTGATAATTCAGTGCTACTTATATTTTGGTAATTTTTTTTACGGTTTGAGAGGATTCATTTTTGTTTCAATTTGTTCGCACTTCTATCCACAAAGCATGGGGCGTATTTGCTGATATGGATATTGAAGGACCGAAGTATCCTACCAAAAGTCTTACGCGAAATTTTATAGGACACCTATGGATTGAATAGGAACATCGAATTCAGTCTGGACCACCACACACCATATTAGTGACACAACTTACCAGATTTCTTTTTCTTACTAGATTTACATTTCAAAAACTTTTTTCGTAGATTAGTAGCCAGCATGGCAAAAACTTTAAACTATTAATTGACGCATATGTAGAATAAAGAAAAGATAAAAGTATCCGAATGTTTTTAAATATATAGAGCACATCTACTTCTATAATTTCACTGTTATAATGCTTATGCAAATAATCTAATTCAATAATATTTAGTGTTATTTAAAACGTCTAATTTATTGCAATTTAAATTATATATTTGATTTAAATTCAGCATGGATAGTTTGCATATTTCCATCCTTCCTATTATTCAATTTAACTATTCAAAAAATTAAACTTTAAAAAATATAAATTTGTGGAAAATCTTTGATTTTTTAGCAGATCTAAGAGAGCACCTATAATCCACTTCACTGATCTCTTTCTAAATCTTAGTGGCATTCAATTGAAATTTTATGTTGCCTTATATATCTGATATCAAAATTATGAAAGTAAAATTATGCTATGTTTCGTACATGCTCAGTTAAACATTATTTACTACAAATACTCATATTACCTCAAAGGTTCAAAATGTTTACTTTTAATATAATACTTTACTAGTGTATTGTCACGCATTCTAGAACTGCATAATTTGGTTGAAAATTCAGCTTATTATAAGGAAAAAACGTGCGGGAGAATTTAAAAAATAACCTTTATATCTTCCCTTTTATTGTTATATTTTTATATCCTTTATATTCTTTTTATGGAAGTGCATGCAAGTCTTACGTTCAGCAAACCATTGATTGAGGTTGCAAATCATTATCATGTTCTTATGAAATAGGATGAACTCAAATCATAATCTTTCTTCAACAATTTCTAGTTTGTTCCCTAAGTGCCTTCGTGACTGAATTCTCACTTAAAAATTTATGAAAAGACGTATTAATGATCGAAGCTCAAGAGCAGTTTGTTAGGCCCTTCTGAAGAAATGCGAAAAATATATGTAAATATGAAAGTGTTCGGGTACTTTTCAATATATAGTAAATTAAGAGTACTTTAAAAATTCTAAAAATTTTTGAATTAAATAAATAGTTATTAGCAATTTTTATGAGTGAAAAAATTACCTTAAAAATAGTTTACTGTATGAATATAAAATTAGGATAATACTCGATTTAGTTAGTTATTGAATTTAAGAGTGTTAGAACCTATTTGGCCTTCATCCTAAAGGATTCACTTTTAATTTTCTTCCCATGAAATTGTAGTTACCGTTAAAGATTGTCTTCCTACCCCTTCTACTTTTTTGATGATTTTGAGGGATATTTTCGATTTGTGGAGATTAATCAGTTCACAGTTGTTGACCAATATTAATTTTACACTTTTTATTAGGAATAATTAATTCATACGGTCAGTAACCAGTTTCATAAATTTTCGGAAATCGATTGTTAGCTAATATATTTATTTGGAATTTATGGCTGTATTCCGCTAAACACACTGCTAGTGAGATGTCTGAAATATTGGTATTCATAAAACATGCCAAAAATCAATGTATTGAAGCGGATGTTTGCTTTTGAGTCTTTTCAGTTTCTTCATGACTTATGGAGAAATATCACTATTATTAAATGCAGTAAAATCTTTTCTGTGATTGTGTAATTTTTTATTTTGTTTCCTTGTTAAATATTTAAAATAAGGAAAATCTTGCCAAAAGAGAAGATTTTTTAATGAAATAAGTTATTTTTTCGGGTTGATCGTTCAGTCGCAACTTGAAATAATACCTCCTTTTGAAATGATTTGAATTCATAAAACTTATAAAAAGACATAGCAAATCAGTATAAAAAATCTCGATAAAAATTTTAGAATGAAAAATTCTTCAACCATGTTCTAATTTAGATTCCTATATTTTTTCATCATTTTTTGACAATATTTTTCAGTGATCTATGCACATTCTACATTTTTATTATCATAATTGATCATAAATGGATTCTAAAAAATGTTTTTAACCCTTTGCGGCGAACTCTTTAAATTTTAACGCAAGGACCAAATGAAAACGCTTTTTTGTGTGAGCCTTAAACTCAAAAATAACCACTAATTGCTCTGTGCTTGAAACACTAAGGAAAATGAGAATATTCCAATGCATTTACCTTCAACATTATTAAAATACTGTAAATATACTGAAGTCCAAAGAAACAGAAGTTTATCAAAAAGTTTGGGTTATGAAATTAAATTTTAAAAATGACTTTTAAATTTGGAACACGACTCCAAATACGGTTATGAAATTTCTCAGAAGGTCTTATTTTCCGAGATTTATAAGCAAAATATTAATAAGAAAATCAGTTTAAAAGAATTAATTCAATTCATATAAATAACTATTTTTATTTCGATTCCCTTTCATTTACACTACATTTCTTACTTTATCTTTTTCTTATTTTCCGATTTTCAGATTGAAGTAAAAATTTTCTTATCTGAAAAAACTGTTGCGGGATCAAGAATTTGGAAAACATTTTATTAAATAGTTGGTGGCTTCCGTATTTCAAGGAAATTTCACAGAATTTTTGCTCAATTGAATAATAAATAGTCTTACAAATCTTGGTAATCAAACACCGCTTTAGCTATGAATAGATAACAAGGATGCTACCTGAGATAGCATCCTTGTATAGATTTACATGCGCCTCACCAGGGAGAAAATATGACATTCGGTGACAATTTTAACTAAATAAAGATTTGAGAAAGTTAAAATAAAGACTTTTCTCTTAATAATTGTTTACAACTGCCCCATTCTATAGAACTATAAACGTAAAAATAAAGATAAAATAAAAGTACTTTAAATATATAAGCATATGCAGAAAGCTCATCATTTTGAATTATTCATTAATCTCAAGATATTCACACTCGACATGCATCTGGTAGAATCATAAAGTTAGGCCTTTTTTAGGAATTTCATCGATAATTCAGAACTGAAGCGTATTATTTTTATTATTATGAAAAATACAAATGTATTCAAAGTAGAATCACTGGTGAATATCTATAAAAATTAGCCACCTCTATCAAGAGAGAAACGGTTGGAAAATGCGACTTAAAGAATTTGCTTTTGTAAAAAAGTAGCTCGTTTAGAAATAAATCAGTACTTTATTTCGCCGTTGTTGAGAAGTTCTCGAGAAATATTAGCAATAGTTTTAGTTGAGGATTAATACTTTATAACTCATCATGCAAATTTTTTTTTTGAAATGCAATACTCTTCCAGAGATTAAAAAGAATAAGACATTTTTTTGTTTGATTTGATATTTATTTGAGTGTGAAAAGATCCATTTGAACAAGAGTTTCTCTCTCACTCTACTGCGCCAACAAAAAGTTACGTCATCAAAGTGATCAAGGCAGGGGGAAGATATAAATATAACGTTGAATTTCCATGCGTTGCTAGAAGCCCGAGAACATAGCTTTGTTGATTTGTCAGCATTTTCACTTTTGAACTAATTCAGAAATAAATTTGATCGAGAGATTTAAGAATTTGCTTCCTCGATCGCAATTCAGTTATTTAAATTAAATCCGGGAACATTCAACGATCGGGATTTAAAAAAAAAATGGTCTAATCATTTGCACCTGATTTTGTGCCTTTTTATTGAGACGTTCTTCATGCGCAGAATTTTTGAGCTGATGACTAGAACAAGGTAGTCGGGTAACGGATTTCTTTTAGAATTAGCTTGATTAAGAAACAGGCATTGAAACCGGCTACTACTGAAACCTATTAGAATCTTTCATATATATTTGTTTATAATTTTAATTCTTACAGTATTTGAAAAATAGATGTCGTCTTTCAGAAAACTCGAATCAAATTCGCAAATTCATCAGAATTCCTGGTATTAAACATATATTTACTATTGTCCCTTTATCTTATAGCGAAATTCCTTAAGTTCAGCAATATCAAAATAATCAGAGGGAGATTTTTATGTTGATATTTTAGTCAAACTAATAATACATTGGAGTGTTTTAGTATTTTCCTTTTTCCAAGAGAATATTGTCACAAAAAAACACGCATTTCAATA
>JAPMOR010118471.1:981378-1038774 GCA_026543865.1 Argiope aurantia | reverse complement strand
TATTTCAAAACGTAATGTAAACGGAAGGCAGAAACACTCACTTCTGGTTTCAAACATTGAGATCATAATAAAATATATTTTATTTAAGGAAGCTAAAGTCGAGTGTGAATTTATTTATACATCACACAGAAGCTTTCGGAACTTTTTAAAATGGATAATTTTACGCAACACTGTCAACAAATTACTAATAATTTAAAGAAAGCTAATGAAATAAAGAATCAGAAAAAATCTGGTCCACGTGCGTTTAATTTCGCAATTTCAATGTACAGAAAGGAACTAAGTGAAGAAGTTTTATTTCTTTGAAATGAGGCAACACTCTTTCCTAAGAAGAAAGCATCCTTCTGTCTGGGAATGTTGGGATATATCTCGAGGTCGAATGATGAGACCCTTGTATCGAGATTTCTCCCCTTCTGAAATTTATACCCAAAATAGACCCTAATATATTGTTAATTAATCTTTGTCATTAATGTCTTCAGTTTCCTTTTCTTTTGATTGCCACGATAAGATGATGGCAATGCTTTATTCGTTACACGTTAACTAGATGTTTTGTTTCCGCCGAATAATCAAGAAGTCTTCTTTCTACCTCTGATCTACATCTGATTGCTTTCTCGTAACTTCATAGGATCTAAAACATTTTAAAACTATTTTTCATATAAAATTACTCTTCTGATCGGTTTGAATCCCTCAAAAATTCCTCCGGACACACGTCGATGTTTTACACCATTTTATACTCTATCTTTCTCTTTTATTAGTTGAATAACTTTAGAATTTTTTTTAACAAAGGAGTTTTCACAGAGACCTTATTTAGGTCATTTTAAATGATATCTCAAAAGTTCCTTCCATTTCGCTGTTAGCCTCCCAATTTTTTTTTGGGGGGGGGAGGACTAAGAAATTTATACCTTAGCATTCTGGGTATAGGCTAGTGACCGGAGATTTTAATCCTTTCGGCCCTAATGGTCATATACATCAGACAATTTCTTATTGGGTAAATAAATCCTGCTTTTACAAGGTTTATCATGAAAAGAACCATTTTTACATGAAATTTAAAATTTCAATCATGTGAAAGTCTGAAAGAAAGGGTTAAGTTCAGAGTGAAACGGCAGTTGAAGTTTCGTCTAAAAGAAAAAAAAATGAATGAATAAATAAATGAATAAAATGATAAATGATTAAAATATCACTTCAATGAGAGTCCAGTATGACTGTCACAAGTTTTTCCCCTACTGAGAGGCTAACATTCTCTTTTAGATGGAAAAATGTTGATTAAAATGTGATGTTTTCATACATTTTCATAAATTTTTTAGGAAAAAAATCATAGTTAGTCTTAAAAATAGCAATAAAAAAGTTGTAGAGCATGAAAATCTGTGTAAAATGAAAATCAACATTATATATTTTGCTGCGGAATTGCGTGCTAGCTATTATTAAAATGCCGATTGATTTTCCCATTCTTCAAAATGATTCTTCTTTCTTCCGAAACATGACGCATACAGCTAAATAAATTCCCTAAATAAAAATTCTAAGCAAAAATATTTACTTTTATAAGTATATATAAATATTTGTCCATGTTGGTGCACGAAAATCAGAGGACCTGTATATTGTGGAAATTTGAAGAGGAGGTTCCAGCTAGTTTGCACTCCATTTAATTGACCTAATGATCATTTCCAATTTATCCTTTTTGCCAGTTCAAAATTAAGAGTTCCATATCAAAATAACATCCATCTAACTTCAAAACGGGATTTCAACTATCTAACCCCAAAACATTATTTCAACATCTGGACGGTAGGAATACACGAACACTTAAAAAACCCCTACGAACATGAATACAAGCGGAGAACTGCTATAAAAACGCATTAGCAGAATTCTGCATGAACACAAGAAGGAAAGTTCAAGCTGGCAGAACAACTTACTTTGATGCTTCCACGGAAAGGAAATAAGGGGATAAGTTACACGGTGTTGGTTGGGAAAGGGCTTAAATTTGGCTCTTACCAAGTTGTGAGTTCCGTGCGTGTATCATGGGCCTGTGTTTATTTATCTGGCCTTTTTCTCAAAGCGCTTGTGAATGGATGGTTTGAGTGTGATTTGTGGAAACGCCTTAGTGAAAAGTTACTACGGTAATAATAAAGCGTAGGATGGCGAGCATTGAAAAACAAAGCGAGCAAATTTTTACACTGCAAAATAAAATTTCAATAGAGCTTCATGGTGACTAGCGGTAAGACGGTATTCATAATACTAGCAAAAAAGCGAAGATAAGGAAGTTGCGGCATGAAAATTTCATGTTGGTAAATGAAAGTGTGTTTTTTCATCGCAATTTGAAAGGCAGAAATTATGGTCTAAGAGAAATTTGCTGACCACATGAATTTGAATGAATGCTATTCCAAAAAGGATTATGGCTGTTAAAATCCCCCAAAATAATAAAAGGCGATGGAGTTTCGCAGATCAATTTATTAAGATCTGTTAGATGATTTGCTCGCTGGGAGGCAGATCGGGCTTGCAAACGATAACTAAGGATTACATATGAATGCATATAGTCACAGTTTGTAGATTAGTGTTCATATTTAATTGCATAGATGGAAAATCTGTTGTTGCAAGAATTGAAATGCCACCATAACTTTATTCGAATTTGGTGCTTGCTAAAAGTTTAAGAATGCATTGAGTTATTTAAGAATGTTCTGCTTATCTGTTATTTGGAGTGATTTGTAGAGGAAATGATATTTGTTTAAATTGTTTGCCCATTCTGAAGATTTACTCATGTAACTTTGGCAATAACACGAAATAAATGTAGCTGCAAATTATTTAAATGAATGAAAGAAAAATGAAAAAGTTTATTCTAATGGTTTTATCTAAATGTTTATTCTAATTTTAATGGGAAAGAAAAATGTGTTTTGCTTACAATTAAAATATTCTGATGGTAAGAGAATTGGATCGGAGGTCACTCTGTCTTCATACATATCACTTGAACTATTGCCAGACAGAGGAATTTTTAGAAGCTCTTCTTTTTTTAAAAAATTGTATTTGTTTCTTTTTCTTTTAGTGTTTTTTCTTTCTTTTGCTATCCTTTCCTTTGGTAAATTCTTTTTTATCCTTTGTTTTTTTTTTAAAGGAAGGAAAAGAAATTTCCTTCCAAGAGCGTTCTATTTCAAGGAGGGTAAAGCTTAAATGTGATTATGTCTGTGTCTACTTTTGTGTGTTCCGCTGGAATGTATATTTCTGTGGTTATTATTTGCGGATTTTGCGAGCTGCACTGATTTGAAGATGCAATGGGTAAATTTAATGTTGATGAATACGAGATATTTGGATTTGGTGTCCTGTTATTTACCATAATTTGTGCTTTCGGGAATGAAATCGTAATTTCTAATTTTTTTTCTTGTTTTTAGCCTGAGCATGAACAGAAGTAATCTGTTCACTCACCTTGACTGTTAGATCACTTTGGTGATGTAGAACTGCATTTTTTACTATTGTGATCTGAAAAAGAGCACTGGGCACAATTTAAAAAAAATCTTTTCTACAATCTGTTATAGTATGACCGAATTCTTGACGTTTAAAGACACGGAAAGAGTCTGGCACATATGGTTTAACTGGACAGTTCATATAAGCTAATTTTACAGATTTTGCAGAATTAACTATCAACAGTAATGATGCGAATGCGTTGTGGGAAAATTTTGGTTATTTTCTTAATTGTAATCCTGTGAACTACTATTACATCCTGGTCTTTTAGATTATCTCTTAAAATTCCTTTTCGAAAATCACATCTCTGCAGAAGAACGCGTTCTGTTTGTTAGTGTTGTGGTTGTGTTTTTCAGTGCTCTGCAATGAAGGCTCCAAAAGTAAAGCATATTTAGTAATTGTGTAAATAATGAAATTCGGAAATACTTGGAAATGTGATATGCGAGGGTAAAATGAATATATAAGAATAAAAGTTCAAAAGAACGATAATAATCACTTATATTATCCAAAGAAACAATTTGAAAGAAAACTGAGCATAAAATGAGTTTGCACTTAAATGAAAAACAAATGAAATAAAAAGGCAGTGCTGTAATTTGATAAAATGAGTGGTGACTTCTGACGACCAGGCAGCGATTTTCTATACTTTCTATGACGTTATGGATGAGTGGTGGGCTCAGAGTTCCAGATGTCGCAAAGATAACATTTTTTTTTATTGTTCTGAATCACTTGAAAAAAGGGAAATGGTGGATTAAAACATAAAAGCAGCAAAAAATATATTAGTACCTTTTGAGCAATCTCCTATATAAACAAAATATCTCCTATATTTCCAAAAAACAATATAAAAATGAGAAATGCACAAATTTAAAACAGATTCGAGAAGTTATTCGAGTAAATTTGAAACCAAATATTCGTTAAATACATAATTGAATCATTCCAATGATGAATCTTCTTGTAATCAGATTTTGCTATTTCTTGGTTAATGCCAAATATTCGTTAAACACATAATTGAATCATTCCAATGATGAATCTTCTTGTAATGAGATTTTGCTATTTCTTGATTAATGCCAAATATTTGTTAAACACATAATTGAATCATTCCAATGATGAATCTTCTTGTAATGAGATTTTGCTATTTCTTGGTGAATGCCGATAATCGCAGAGGGTTACTTTATCCTGTAAATCTTTAAAAAATTTTTTTGTGGGAAAATTATTATATTTTATTTCCAAACTTTTATTTCTTATTTGAAGGGAAAAAATACATTTCGCTCATTCATATTTCCAGGTACGAACAGGGCGAGAGCTCATAAAGAGTTTTGAGCAGGTATTTTAAACCCTCAGAAATTTTGGGCACTATTACTTACATATTATCAAATACGAAAGGAAAGTCTGGTAGACTGTGTAGGTTCTCGTCCTTTCTGCGCATTATACAAATGCGCAAGAAAGTATGGCTTGAAAAAATATTTTAGTTCCTATGAGATTTAAGTTATCTGAAACATGTCTTGTTAATGAGCATAAAAGTAAATGTTCAAGGCGTTTTAAATGATTTAAAAAATAGCCAGACAACCCCGAATTTGTATTTTAAAAATTGTATACAAAAAGTATTTTAGGCCAGCAAAAATTTAAATGCTCTTTAAAAAATTGCTGAGTTTTGACTTCCCACATTCCAAGTGTAGGGATAAAAATACCTAATACCCATAATATTTTTTAAAGATGCCTAAGTTTCTGTTACCCAAATTAACACGTGTCAAAGAAATCCATATCAGAATTTCTTGGTAAAAGTTGTAGGGGTAAAAATCAAAAGCACTTTACTTTTATGTTAAGACGTAGGCGTCATCTTTTCTGTCCTTGTACAAATTATACTCTGCAGTAGTAAAATAAATTGAAGTAAAATTCCCAATTTCTTATCTTTTCGGCTACACATCTGCCAAAATTATGTTAAGTATATGTATAATTCAATCACTAATTGTACGATGAAAGCAATTATGTAAAATTTATTTTTGTTAATGTTTGTTTATGTTGAAACATTCTATTTTCAATGTTCTGTTAATGAGCCTCGCTTTCACGCATCATTGTATTACTTAAAAACTGTGTTTTCGCCATGCTGAAGTGAGATCCTAATTAAAGTTATTATGACAGAGCGTATGTCCTTTGACTGCTTTTTGGATTGGAATTCGATGTAGAGCCTGAGTTTCGGGTTTCCATTGGAGATTTGTTTATCTAATCTTTTGTTGATTTCGGTATATAATTGTGCAAGATGTCTAACGTAACAGAATTAGCCAGATTATGTGGGAATGAAAATTCGGTGTTGTTCCGTTTGGAAACTTTCATTACAAACGTTAAGCTCTGAAACTACTGCAAATAGTAATTGAAAGCCAATTGAAACATTTAGGGGAAATTTTTGTTAAAACACTACGGTACGACACCACATTGCCAGATGAGCAATTGGAAATTGTAGCTTTAGAATAGATATTCCGCAGCAAAATATAGTTTGACGAAGCTCTTGATTGAATTAATAGATTCGTAGCCTTTACCAATTCATTCGCAATATCTAAATATACCGGCCTTCAAAAGCTAAGATACAACCTGACTTTTGTGTCTAATTTGAGAATGAATGAACGTAGAAACAAGAAACTTGGAGAAAATATGCACTAACCAATTCATTAATGATTTCATCATAAAAATTTTCTTAAGTTCAACACAAACAAGATTTAAAACAATAAAAAAAATGGACAACTGGCAGATAATTCCATTCTTGGAGAAAACAGTACATTACATTTTTATGTGAAAAAATATCATGAAAACAATATAAAAATAGGTTCTAAGATGGAATGTGCTCACCCCTAGCTATAATGAATTGGTGGCATAGACTTCCATACTGAGAATTTTGTTTGACAACGAAATGGGAAGCGAAGACCAGACACATAGTAATTCTTGTTCCAGCTTATTTAACGACCTTGGAGGAGAGCTTAAAGCAACAACCTGTTTCTCAAGGTAATTCCCAAAGATACTACGCATCAGATTCAGATCTAGGGATCGAGCAGACCATTTCATTCACACCATACCATAACCCTCAAGATAGTCCTCAATAAGCCGTATCCATCAGAAGACAATCATTACTAATAGCAGCGGCATATGGGTGGACATATGGATCAAGGATATCATTTCGATATCTCACATCATTCAACTTTCTCCATGAAACACATGCAGGTCAGTATGGTCATCAAGAGAGACTCCTTCCTAAACCATTCTTCCACAACTTCTGAAGCTGTGGCTTTCAACAATTTTGGATTGGTTGTATCGGGTGAGATGCTCCCGCCAAATCCTCTAATGACCTGAATCACTATCCCGTGTGAACCTAGACTCGTCTGTGCAAAGTACAGAAGGTCCAGGAGACTGACCTAACTAAATGGTCGAGGAGACGTGTTCTCTTGCCCAAAATAAATGGATTGTCTGGGTCTTAGCTTCAAAATGAGACACACAACTGCTCGTCTTTTATACATATCGATATTGAGAAGGCGTCTTCGCACTGTAATAGAGAAGATCCTTGTCCCTGTTGCCACAAAATGATCTGCCATGAGCTGAGGCACAGTAGTGCTTCTCCTCCTTCAGACAGAAAGAATTAAATGACCACACTACGAGACACATTGAGACATCTAGCAGCAACATTTTGCGACTTCCCCATTTCGTCCACCCGAGCGCCCTTTAAGAATCGTACAAAGGACTTCTTCAATATAAACTGATTGACTTAACTGGATATTGTCAACGAAACGGCCAATAATAATTGAAGATCAAGAATCGTGCACAAAATTTACACATGAAATTAGGAAGGTTAGATTTTTGCACATTTTCTCCCACTCCTATATTGAAATAATATTTATAATGAGCTATGATCCCTGCCACACATTTATCTGTTTTATGTATTTAAGTAAGTATATCTGGCAATGGCTAGTTAAGTGCGCAATTAATAAAATAGATTGAGTTCCCAATTGACGCTTAACTTGCATTTAATAACTTACAAAGTTATTACATTTATAAGTATTCAATTCTTTTAAATAAAAGAGGTAGCTATTGTGTTTGCATGAGTTTCCTTAATGCTCATTACTATCCTGCATATAAGGTGTGAATTTTAATGTTACGGCAATTTATTAATTGTGAGCTTTGAAAAATATACTGTATCTTAACTTTTGGAGGCCAGTGTATAATCTTTAACGCTACTAATGATTTGAAAATATTACGATGTGATTGATATTCACGCTTTTTTATGATATTTATATGAATTAGCTTCAAATGAAAGATTTACAAATAGGAACATAATAACAAAAATTTATATCTGTAAAAATTCTTGTTGGAATTCCTGACTTAACCAAAGTGTAATGTAACCCTTTTGAGCATGCGCAATGGTGACGTCAGGAAAAAAAATCACATGATCCCACAGAAACAGAAGTAAAATTCAGTTCCATTTCAGTTTTGGTTGATGAAGTGTGTAAGAACGGAACCAAAGATGTTTGTATGATATATAAAGAATTCGTGCACGTAAAATGAAATATGCAAATATTTGTAAATTATTATCTGTGTCTGCGTCCTCGTTTAGCCAATAAAAAAGAAAAATGCTTGGATTAATGATTTCAATGTTTATATGAACTAATTCATGATGAAAAACCTCGATTCTTCTGATTTACAAATTCCCGGAAAGACAGGTAAGAGTTATTTTCCCTTACATTTAGATGTTTTAGATGGGATCTACTAATCCCGAAAATTCCAATATTTGCGAAGTTTATTGATTGAGATTCTCGCCGCCATTATTCAGTATATTTTCGTTACTGATAACTCTTTGATTACAAATTTTTTCGATCAAAGTAAAAAATACAAACCAATTGTTCTTTAATTGATGCAAGAGGAAATGGTTGAGGTTTTTAAACCTTGAAGCCATAAAATTGGATTTTATATGTCGCGTCAAAATATCGACCTGGAAACTTGAAGTATGTGATCTGAGAAACTGACGGAATTAAAATTCACTAAAACCGGTAAATTAAAAGAAAATTATAACGATTCTTGTTTGAATTATCGTGATTTTATTATAAAGGGTTTAAAGTGTAAAGACAAAATATTTTAGCTATATGCACAAGTTTTAAAAGTACCTTTTAAATATACGAAAAGGATTTTTTTTCTTTCAATAGAGAAGTTTTTGTTTCAATTGTTTTTCTTAGAAACACAAATTGGATTTGTCCCTCTCAATACATTAACAAGTTTTGCAGTCTGGACCAATATTTTCTCTTGCATGAACACGTAAATTTGAATTGCCTCCAAAATAGGAAAGCGATGCAAATAGTCAACTCGAAATCGATGCAACCACATCGAAATCTTCTAATGGTTCATATGATAAGATTACCGTAATTAGAATATCCATAAGCCGAGGAGGCCGTTATTTTACTTCCGATAGCCTTAGCTTCGATGGAAGATGGGAACGGAAATAAGATAGAAACCTTGATCCTTTGTAATTCAAGATCACAAGTCTGTACTATTGCGGAATCCTTTATTCTGAAATCCTTTTTTTAATTATGATTTTGAACCCTAATCGAATACCAATAGCTATCTCTAAAAACATAAGAGAATTTTAAACTGTATATTAAGTCAAAATACCAAGATAATGTAAAATAAAGTTTACAAGCTTACATTTTGAAGTTAACAGCTTTAAAATTCACGCATAAGTTAAATTGAAGGTTTTTCTTCGATTATAATGGCGTGTCTGACACGTGTTTGTAATTATTAAATTTTACTGCTTAAATTTAACTGAGTGAAAGTATTAAGCGATAAAACACTTGTAAAAATCTTCAATATATCGGTTCCTTTTATGCTAATATGAATTTTACAAATTTTGATGCGTCATGTAATTAGGAGCATAAATATGTCAAGGGGCTAAAAGGATTACAATTTGTCTACCCTAGTTTTTTATAATTCAATGACATTGATTTAATATTTGGCAGAGATCATTCCATTTTTATCCTTCATACAGCCAAATGTTTGGAGACATTGGTAAACTCGTAGCCCAGAATTCGCAATTGGGTCGGATAATTGTTGGAAATATTGAATGCAATTATACACTGGTTAGTTACTGACTTTAATGACAGTTTCTAAAGATTTATTAAAATTCTAGGAAATAGAATCGATAGCAAATTGGGCTTTCAATTAATTGCCGAAGAAACGTTCTTTCAAAATCGCTTTAAATCCAATTAAAAGTCGAGCTCTTATGGTTGATTCATTGCTAAAGTTGACGTTATTGCGTTTTTATTAAAAAGTAGTTTTCAGGTAAAAAAGTTCATACAATTCTTTTTTACATCTATGAAAATCAATGGAAAAGAAATTCTTTAGATTTTAAATTTGAAAGACATTATTAGGATTTTATGCGCGGATACACTGATTTAAATTACATGAAATTCTCAAATGAAATTCCCGATAATTAATATTTGCTTCCTCACCATGCAGTTTTAAAAAATGTAACTGTTAGTAAACTTTATATTGCATTTGACAGATCTTGGAAAGATGATGAATCTTCGTCTATGAATCAAACTTTTTCTGTAGGCTCAAAAATTCAAGGAAATATAGTTGGTATACTTCTTGAGTTTATAATGTGAAAAATTGCTTCTGGCAATGACATTGTTAAAATTATAGGCAGATTTTTGTATGCCCAAATAATTCAACTTTCTAACTAATATAGTGGATATTTAAGAATTCTGTGTCTAAATATTTAAACCAGCTACCGTTTCTTATAGACTTTTCTGTTCATCCTTTCTATCAACTCGCTGTTTCAGATGGATAGCTCTAGATGCTACGAAGGTAAATGAAGGAGTACGACTGGATTCTTGGCTTTTTTGGGCGCAAGAACTATATTTGGCTACACTGCGCAAAGCATACACTAAAATAATATTAAAATGTAATTAATACATATTTGAAAAAAGTTGTGTAAGGAATTAAAAACATTAAAATGTCTTTAAATTGCGTATCAAAATAAATGTCATTTATATAGAAATATTAAAGGTAAAAATAGGAAAATCTCTAAATTAGAACTAATTGTCATATAGATTTGCTTTTCATTTGTATGACATGTGAATATCTACATTTCATATCAGGTAATTTCTTTTTAATGGAGCATACTCGTGAACCATGAGGTAAATCAAGATATTCATTAGCGTTACATACGAAAATATCACTCTTCTGAATTTGAATAGTTCATTTCAAGTGACTGTAGTTTATTTCGTTGGGGAAAACCTCAGCAATCGGATCAGTTATAGATATATAGTTAATTGTTGCTTTCTTTTGAAGTAGGTGGAATAGATTGATTTCAATTGCACGTCTTGATTTGCATCCGATATAGAAATTTAAAATGAACTAGATAATAGAGAAGGTGCAACAGGAAGATTGGAATTATCATTCAAAGTATCAAAAGACGGTTAGGCTTTTAAAATAACTGGTTTAAGAGTTCAATTAAGAATTCATTAGAAATTCGCTGTTAGCAATCTATTATAGGTAACTGACAGATACATCATTTACTGCAAACATAAAAAAAATTAGTAAATTTTGAAAGAATTCATAAGATGTTGGTTTCTGGCGGAAACAAATTTCAATGTAAGTCGGCTTTTTTTTAATCCTGACTTCTTGAATTTTTTTCTGTTTTATCCATTTGGGACAAGATTTAGAAGTAAATTCATGAACTTGATGACAATTTGCACACTTCGGCTCAGATTGACAGCTGGAATAAGAATGACCCTTGGAAACACCTGAATTAAATTTGTTTACCAAAGCAAGCAGCTTGAAAGTGGCCAACTTTTTGGCATTTTAAAGCATACGAGAGGATGTAGTATGTAAGAATGTATTCAACATCTTGTATTGTCAGTTTCGATACTGAGTGGAAAAATGTTAGAATAACATATTTTATAGGAATATTGTCAGTTGCATTATAATAATTCTCCTAATTTGTAAACCCTTGAATGAGAAGAATTTTTTTCTTTTGAAGAGAATAAGAATTAATCGTCAGAAACAAATCCACGGCAGAAATAAAGAGATTTATGTAGGCCGACAAAGAGCTTGGATTAGTGGAAAGCATTTACTTTAATGAGCGGTATTTGTTTCAAGTTGAAATCGCCAGATAATTGTTTCTTTACTGACTTCAAATTTTTAGTGATTCTATTTAGACATCTTTGAATGACGAATTCTTGAACAAACCGTTATTAGTTACTGGAAACTCGAAGATGCGAACTGTCTTGGCAATTTTATATACTGTGCGTAGTGAAGAGAACTTCTGTTTCGGGATTTCATTTATTGAATAGGCAGTGCAGATTTTTTCCATTTTTACCCATGTAACATACAAGGCAGATTAAGATTCGAGTTCAGACAGTAATGCACACTGCGGAATCCATCAAGTAAAGGCAATTGCCGGATCTGGCCATTCATGCCTCAATAACCAACTTGGTGCTAACCAAAACATTAAGTTCCGAACCATTTCTGGCCATTCACCTGATCACCGTTAACGCCAAGCCCCCTGAAGATGACTAGCTTGATATCAAGCAGGTTAGCCATTTAAGTGACTAATCAGTTAAATTGATACACTGGAGATTAACAATGCACCACCCATCTGATGGATTGCCATGCGCGGTTAATACATGTTTTTTTATTGCTATTCCTGAGAAACAAGAAGCAAATAAAATGGTAACAGCTTCTCGTGAAAAACGTCTTAGCTGGCCTTCGAGAAACGAAATAAGGCAAATATCAGAGGGTGGAGAGAGGTGGCGAGTAAATGAGAAGGGAGGAAACATCCCTCGGAGCCTCGGAATCGGGATAATCGTACCCATCTAAAAAATGCAAGCACTGAAGAAGATAATTAAGGATTGCTTATAGATAGATGACTTTTTGGTGAAAAAGAAAAGCTGGAAGACGCAGTAGGGATATGTAAACACGTTTATTCTCTTTTAATCAATAGAGGATTAGAATTGGGAAAGTGGAGATCTAATTCCTTGGAGTTAATGCATATGCTAAAAACGCGAGTGAAGTTGGAGTTCACAACATTCCATAGAAGATCAATTGCAAGGTTTTGGGTTTGCAATAGCATTCACAATTTCGCATTTTTTAAATCAACTCTCATTTGGGAACTGATCACCCTTTCATGAACAAAAAAAATTACCTGGGATTCTTCTTAAATATCTGACTCCCTAGGTTTGCTTTTGTAATGTATCATTTGAATAGCAATCTATCAAAAGTTGCGGCTAATTAAATACGATTGGGATGATGTTTATAAACTTAGTTAACGAGAATACACATTTTCAAGCGAAATTTATAACATTAAATCAACAAAAGTACCAAGATGTTTATGGTTCTCAATTAAAAATGTTACTTTTCACGTGTTTTGAGACTCTTCCACTAAAGCATGTTACTTAACTACATCAAAGTAGAAACTGTTACAGGGATGAGCGATAATATTATGATCTCTGAAATAAAAGTAGTTCTTTTTATAAAATAAATGTCTATTCCGAAATAAGATCTGTATATTGCGTTTTTGTTCGCTTGCGTGATGTAATTTGTTTTATAAAGACATTACAATTCAGTATTTCGATATATTCTTGACATATTCTAGAATTGTTCACTCTTAGCTTTGTTCACATCCACGATGGTGGGCAGTCTTCATAGGAAATCAAATTACGGAGATTTTGGAAACTTCGCCTTTAAATCCCCAGCATTTTTTACCTCTTACAAACACTCATTAATATGGCTACACGCGATATCGATCCAACATGGTAGAACTTAGTTAGCATTGTCCAGAATTTCTCCTTGGGTAATTGTGCGATTGGCCCTATTCCGATTTTATGAAATTGCAAGTACCAGAAGAAAAATTGGTTACAAATTCTCAGGGGCTGTGGTGCCGTGGAGGTAAGGTCTCGGTTCGAGACCCTATTACACCGAAGAACCGTCGTGTCAGTGAGTCTGGTACATGTTAAATTCGTCGGGGACAAAAGTCCTCCCGCTGGTGTGATCTGGACGTTTGGAGAGGGGATGGGGGTGCCAGCTTATGTGTCGTTCTCGTCATCTGACTACGATTCAAAATTACGAGGTCCGTCCCAAAATAACCCTAGTGTTTTAGAATGGGACGTTAATATAACTAAACTAAAAAGGTTACAAATTCTTTTTTTCCCTTGTGCTTTTAACTCTGCTATCGGCACTGCAGCAGGGGCTGCATTTTTATACTGTCATAAAAGTTGTTGAATCATAAAATTTGTGTTTAGAATTTCAAAATAAATAGTGTAATCCATTTTTGGCAATTGCACAGTTCATTTCTTAAATTTTGAATACAAATTTTATCATATACCGACATCTATGACATTATGAAAATACCACATCTGTGGCGGCACCGAGCTCAAAAGGTTAACATGAATTTTCAAGACTTGCTTGAAATATTTTTCCCATTAGTGAAGATAGTATTGTTGCATTTTGAGTGCGATTCTTGTTTCAATGTAGATACAGAAAATAAAATGATTTTTTTTCAGCATCCGTTTATAGATCAAGGAAATTAACAAAGCAAAGAAACTGTTTTATTATTTTCAAAAAATCTATTTTAATGAGGAATCGAGCTATTTGCACTCTAAACTAGTTGAGCTATTTATTCTCTATACACCCTTTCCTAGCGAAAATCCATTGTCACTCTTCATCTTTTCATCAATGAAGAAGCTATTTTATTGGTAGAAAGTCAGATAAAACACTTACGGTCTTAGACATATATATATTCTCAGCAGCATATATATTCTCAGCAGCATATAATGCTATTTTCATAATCTCATATTACTAACCTACTTGTTGGAATTGCCCCTTTTTAATAACATTGCGAATTAGTAGTATTGTAAAAAAGCCAGGGATTACTTGTAACAGGTTTAGATTGTAAAACACATGTTATACGTTGAGTTTAAAAATTTTTAATCGGAATATACGATAAATATGATTCTTATGGCAGGCCATGTTACGTCAACACAGTCAGCGCTCAGCTAAAACGAGAGTGAGAAGTTTTTTAAAATATGTTTTGAATGAGAAGTATGATATTTTGTGAACTTTAAGATAAGTTAGTTGATTTTCTTAAAAAGGTTTTACTTATTTATTTTGTCTATATTTTAAGTTTTGAAAAGCTTAATAATCGCAATTTTTTTTTATTTTTTATAAATCTACAAAAAATGTCCGAAATTATATGATGGGTCAAGTTGGATAACAAAATCTCGGGAAAAATTGTAACGTATTACAATTCGCGAGATTTGTCTTGACTTATGTTTGATTCATGTAGTTAAACAATTCTTCTTTAAATATTAGCATGGACTCTCAAAGATCAGATCACTGCTTAAAGATTCACCTCTAAAAGTGTCTAACATAGGCGACTCACTTAATAAAAAATTAAATAAAAATATCCCTATTTCAACCAAGTGATGAAGAAGTAAGGAAAAGAAAGAATATGACAACCTAATTTAAAGAGGAAAGGACAAAAAGATTTAAGAAAAAAAATCCCCCCCCCCAAAAAAAGGAAACAAGGGAAAAGCGAAAGAAGTATAGGATTTTAAACAAATATACAAATTCTGAAAGAAAAGAACGATTTTGCTTAAGTTTGCGGTGTTGCGTACAGTATATCTGAGGGTATATTATAGTCTAGTTTATTATATTATCCAATTATGAAATAATGTTAGAGTTATACTGGAATAAACCACAGAACTTTGAATAGCTGTACGATGACAACGTCACCGCTTGCATTGGCAGTTCCTCTCCTCCTTCTGCGCCACAGCAGGGAGGAGGAGGTATTCACCCTCCATAATTTTAGTGTACACAACTCCCTATTATAAGGTGGCTTTTCTGCGAAATTCCTCGGCAGTGCTACTTCAGATGAGACGGGTTTCACTACCCTGAGGTAGCCTAGTGATCTAGCCTGCCTTAAAGTATATCTTTCCTTCTTCGTCCCAGTAAGTGAGTGAGCTCTCCATGAGAAGCTGTCGTCGGTCTGTTTGCTTCTGACTTCTCATGGACAGCCTTGGACTCCTAGTATAAGATCAAAATCGAAATCCAAAAGCAAATCTGAAAACTTACTGACATTACAACTAATGAAATGCGGCCTTTCTCAAAAAGATCTCAGTATCAAATTAAAAAAAAACCACACAATTACATCAAAAAATTAAGTAAAAGATCGGTAGTATTGTCCGTAAGAACTTACCGTCCATTTTTGGTGGTGCATCCAAAAAACACGATATCAAATTGAACCCACATCAGTCTGAAGATGAAGATGGCCTGGAAATGAGTTGCGAACTTCAGGAAACTCCAAGTATCGCTTCTAATCGTTCTCCGTTAATATCTCTATTATTGAGTAAACTTCCTCTCCTGGAGTTGTCGCGGTATTCGGTCCAAACTTCATGACATCAAGTCCATTATTAATAACTTTCATCCTGTTTGGTTTGATATTCAAGAGACCTTTTATAAAATTTAATTTCCCAATAAAATTGCACGGTAATAATTGTGCTCGGAAAAATGCAGATGTTGGATCGCACAGGTCTGGAGGTGCCTGTGTCTTCTAGACAATGTACGAGAATACCTCTCACTTTACATACTTTTTTCTCTTTAGGTTGTGGCCGTATAATCTTAGTCTTCTGTATTTATTTGCCTAACGATATCATTTATCAACAAGAACTCAGCAATTTAATGGACAAGCTTTCTTCGCCTTTCATTACTCTCGTGGGAAACAGATCGAATAGTTTATTATCTAATATCTGTCTGCTCAATAACGATGAGAATGTACTTCCATGAACCTACACGTACTTTCCATATTTTTTCATTTCGCCATATGTCCCCTGAACTCCTGCTGTTGTTGACCTTTATCGTTAACTAAGATTAACATACTGATCATTAACCTATTGTTGTCACCTATGCTGACAGCGGCGGAGCAACTCTTTGTCCTCGGCGTTTTCTATTTCATTGAGAAGACTGGACTGCTTTTTTACAATTATTAGATATCATTGAGACTGAGGTCAATGCTGCAGACATTTTGGAAGCAGTGCAAATTGTCGTTGAAACTATAAAGAATGTTGCAAAGAGCAGTACGCAAAGACTTCTCCACATCGAAGAAAATTTCGTAAAACGCGGAGGGAATGAAACCTGTTGTGACAGTCATAAATAAATCAAATCAAAAGCAACTTTGAAACATATTTCGAAGGTAGTCAAAGACTTAGTCATTTTTAAAAGAGCCAAAGCACTAGCTCGTCTAGTCGGAGAGAATCTGGATATCCTTTGTTTCATCCTTTACATCCTCTACTATACAAGAGGGTAATGCCCAAATGACTCACTTCCATATCGGACAGTCGTCATAATCACCTTCGTTTTAGCGAGACGGCTCCAATTTGCCACCTGTGTCATGTTGATTTCACCGTCAAATATATTTAAGTTGAATATAGGTCTTTTAATTCTTATCGTCATTATTATTTCCATTCATCGTCTCTTAATTTGTAAAACTTAGTGAGAAACCCCACCCAAATATTTAAAAAAATTTTAAAGGCTTTTTACTTTTTTATTTGCATTTAGAAGTTCTGAACTTTGCTTTTGGTTTATGTCAGCTGTCTAAAATACCTTTGCCTTATTGTTTTTACATTTTACTTTTTAAAAATCATCCTTATAATATGAACCTGAAATTTTAAAATTTAGTCTGTTCTTAAAAATTTAGTCTGTGGAATCGTCATATTTTTTAAAAAAAATTATTCCGCTTTCTTTACTTTTATATTTTCTCCAATGAATCTTCTGTAATCTAGTGTGTTTAAACCAGGGGCAATATGACCAAATACGACTCTTGCGCCTTTAAGCACAAAACAAACAATCAAATAAATAAACACACACAGGATAAAATTTGTTTAAGATAATTTTTCTTTTAATTTTTATTATTGGCCTCCATAGAGACTTGATCCCACTTAATTAATGAAACTTCATAATTAGAATTATATGTATAGATGTCATATTCAAGGCAACTAAACATATACGAGACGTATATTAGACGATTTTTCCACTTTTTTAGGCATTATGTTTTTTGTAAATATCCCACACAACTCATAATGAAGAAAATTATTCTTTTACATAATTTATCACTCATATTTTTTTTAGCTGTTTGAGGTCAGTCTCAAATACACATTTATTTAATTAATATTTGCAGCTGTGCCACACCTGTACTAGATGTACGAAATTTGAATGTAGCGATGCTTTCGGTAGTTATTTAGAGAATTCTTAAAATCAACTATTAGGAACAATTTCATGTTTATTTATCCTTTTATTTTATATATTATTCTCTTATTTTTATAATTTAATGCTTCTTGGTTTTTCTTATTTCCTTCTTTACTTTTTAAACATTATTAAAATTAATCTCAAGTCTAATTTTTATACGAGCCAATTGTACTTTCTATGCATGTCCTAGGCTACCTATATAATAAATTAATCTAATTATTTTTATATAGTAATATGCTTCATTTTATTAACATATTTAAGTATATAGTTATAGAAACATTTATTTAATAACATGTTTTTCTTAACTAAACTGGTTATTAATTTTAAAAAAATAATACATTTATTTTTTAAATTCCATTTTAGCATTATAAAAAATTGTGCCAGGCTCTGAAACTCTCTTCCTCTGCTGTGTAAATTAGAAATGTAAATTCCTTCTACATACGTAACTATTATTACAAAGGAATATGTGTATGTAAATGTATAGAATTACAAATATATATGAATATTTCTTTTCTTTTCTTCTTCCTTTTGCACAATAAATTATTTTTTAACTGATTTAATTATTTATTAAATATTCGCAAAAATGCCGTTATTTGTCTTCTTTTACTATACAGTTATTTAGCGGTTCATTTTTATGTTATATTTTGATTTTAACTTCTTATAATTGCTGTTATTTTTTGTTTCGTTTTTACAACAAAGTAAACTCTCTTATATTTCATATTTTTTTATATATTTTATATTCCTGGCTTCTGCTTTTTCCTCCCCATGCGTAAGTATGCAGTTTTGTCAGTTGTCTAAAATCGGAACCTCCAGGTCCTGAAAGTTTAAAAAATTGTAAATAAGTTAATCATAATCAATTACATCGATGTGAACCTAATCTCGTAACCACTTACCTAGAAAGTTTTACGACTCTCCAGGTGATCCAAAAGTATATTTTTCAGGTAGAGCTCCGAAGAGGATAAAATACTCTTAAAAGGATACAACTGCTCGTAGCCGATAAACAGAATGAAAAAAATTGTTACTTATTTTTATCTACCAAATGAAATGCTAAGAGAGACTTTATAATTCCAATGTATGTTACAAGCTTAAGCTAGTAGGTCAATAACCACCTCGGCACTCTTTTTCTGTTATAATTTAAATGATATACAATATAAAATTCAGTTGTTAATGCATGCAACAAAAGTTTCAAAATGAAAGACAGTTGTTAATAGCTGCACCACTACCAGATCAACAAGAAGTTAAAAAAAAAGAAGTAAATTAGAGCACTGTGAAGAAGAATTGGGAAATGAAGAGCAATCATAGTACTACATCTTCGAGATAGCGAAATACATAAAAACACGTATTATACAAGCATGGAAGACAGATTAGAGAAATTTCTGCAGTGCAGCCTCCAACCATATAAGACGGAGTGTAATTATGCGTGTCAGAAATCGGTTTTCCTATCGCGAATCCAGTATTTTATGAACGGAGACCCACAGAAAAGTTTGCAAGAAGCAACACAAACCATCCAGGACCAGATTTTTCAATTTTTCAAAATAGTCAAACAAATTATAACCTAATCACTTCGAAGCCACTACTTATCCATTTTTCCGCCCAGAAATTTGAATAGAAATGGAACATCTTTCGTCAGGCAGTGTTCCGAGTTCAGATGGGACAGATAACCTCATAACTAAATAATTCACAAGCGCTTCAATGTCTTTCCAATCCTCTTCAGCGAGTTCCAAGAACTAAGTTGCTTCCCAGATCCTTTGAAGAATAGAATATATATATTCCATCAAAAACATTTGTAAGTTCTTGAGAATATAAATGGAAATAGCAACAATCAAGAGTGAAAATAACAAATTTATGGTGGAATCAAAAAACAAAAGTGTATTGTGTAAAGGTGATCCTTCCATATATGATTGTTCTGCCTTTCTTGAAATGATTCCCCTGCAAAGTTTCGATATAAGTAAGAAGCAAAAGCCATGCTTAAATTATTTGTACAATCCTCATAAACATTCGGATTGCTTTTCTAAATATTGTTTCTCTTTAGTCAAGGAAAAAGAAACGTCTTTTATGTCATAATCAAAACATTCCTCAAATTGTTAGAAATGTGACAAATGAAATTTTCATTCCAACATTTCAGATCAACGAAACACTAACGCAGTTTTATCCGAGATTTATCAACCCTGTTGTAGAAATTAATGAATAAAATACCAAAAAATGTACTCTTCTCTGCAACTGTACTTTGGGTGTTTCCCATTCTCAAAAACAATTACATTCAGGGAAGAACAATTTTGATAGTGGATCTCAATCTCGCATCATTATTTCACATTTTGTGGTAGAATTGCGATTGTATAAATAATAAATATTTCGACAGGAAGCGTAAATTGATCTACTACAATGGTGTGCAAAACTTAAGCAACAGGTATGTTTTTTGCCATAACGGTCTCTTTCCGTGATGTTACTGGGACGAAACCGTGTCCCGACCTCTCTCCAAATCAACTTGCGTTGAGAATCGCTTGTAACATCACGGAAAGAGACCGTTTCGGTGGTCCTGGAGTTGTCGTCTGGGGAGGCATTATGATGAACGGGCGGACTGAGCTCCACGTTTTCGACAGAGGTTCTGTAACTGGTGATCGCTATTGTCAGGAGGTGATTCTTCCCCATGTGCGTCTGTTCCGAGGTGCCATTGGATCAGACTTCGTTTTTATGAATGACAATGCACGGCCACACAAGACTCATGCTGTTGAGGAGCTCCTGGAAAGTGAAGATATCACTCGAATGGATAGGCCGGCGTGCTCTCCTGATTTAAATCCGATAGAACATGTGTGGGATGCTTTGGGGAGACGCCTTGCGGCACGATTACATCCTCCTGTGAACACCCGACAACTTAAACAGATGCTGATTGAGGAATGGACACTCTTACCTCAAGAACTGTTGGACAATCTGGTGCTGAGTATGGGGAGACGGTGCGAAGCAACCATTGCAGTAAGGGGAGGGTATATCCCATACTAAGGAACATCTGCTTGCTGTTCTTCCTCTTGGAGAGACAATCATGTGTAACGATACTATGAGTTCAATAAAGCCTTTTTTTTGTTTGATTCCATACTGTATGCATTGTATTCATTTCTGCGCAACTATGCTTTCGTCATTCTTTCAGAACAAAATGCTGTATCTCATTTCTGAATTTCATGTCTCTCAGATGATTTCTCGTGAAGTTATGGCAAAAAACATACCTGTTGCTTAAGTTTTGCACACCAGTGTACAATTTCGAAATGGACAGCTATTATAATCTTTTGTATTGGAAATTACATTTTTAATCTTAAATAGATATGCTAATTATTCCAAAAAGATCATTTCGTGTCATTAAATGCTCTTTATATTCCAAATTTAAATATGCTGAAATCTTCAGACTTAACAAATCCGAATTTTGATAAGCCAGGAAAAGTTGATATGCTTATAGAATCTGAACTATTTTTCATAGTAATTAAGAATAAAAAATTTGACTTGTCTTCCAACTTTTTACTATTAAATTCAGTTTTTTTTTCTTTTTACCAACAGCAACAATCACATCGAATACATTCGAACACTTTTGCGATTTAATTTCCCAAAGAGAAAATATTGAAGATAATTTGCAAAAAACTTTGGGAAATAGAAGATTTTTTTGCTGAATATCCATTAAACAAAGAAGCAGAATTATGAGAAACTTATTTTCTAAAAATTCATTATCGGGGTGAAAGTAATCATTTCATTGCATAAATGCCTGTGATGAGAAAAACATTTAAATACTCTAAGTGATTCGCGAAGAATAGCAGAATGAGTTAAAACAAATCATTAAAAAACCAAAACAATGCAGATATTTTATAAGGCGTTTCTGGAAGAATATGAAGATTTTAACCATACAGAAAGCATTTAAAAATGAAAATCTATGATGAATTATTACATGTCTCATCACCACGTGTGTCAACTAGGCAGTACTTCTACTAAACTCATAAGGGGAGGAGGGTACGGGGTTGAAATCTGAGATTGAGATGAGATTTAGTATAATGATAGTATACATTTAGAATATTCATGAAAATATTAAAATTCAATGACCAGTCAATTTCGAGAAAATGGTCCTCAAACTTTTGGTAAAGCTTATATACTAATAACTTGACTCCCGTCCCTATGATCCCGATGGCATGGTTGTCTAGGTAACCGCCTCGTAAACGAAAGATCAGGGTTCGAACCTGGCTAAGAATCTTTCTTTTTTTAATAACTTTTATTCAATTAAAAATTTACATATATTCTTAATATGTTTTTAATTTTTTTCATCCAAAATAAATATTTATTATCAAAATACATAATAATAAAATGAAAATTTTAAAAGAAAAAATTTATAAACACAGATGCATTTTTTAAACAATAAAATTATTTAAATTTAATTAACTATTTACAGATAGTTTTAATTAGTATGCTACGTATTTTTATGCAAGGATACATGCTTATTATTTTAATACTTAAATTATAATTTAATGTTTAAAGGAAAAATAATTAAAAACGTAACATTAATGGCTACAATAATTTAACTTGCTTACATCAGTTTCAACGAATTAATTTTCAAATTCTTGCATTTTAATTATAATAAATTATCAATTCTAACTCAACGAAGCTGTATTTATATGAAAAATTGAAGGGAGAAGTTAATATTTGTTAAATATGTAAGCAAACATCCCTAACTGCAGTAATCAAAAGAAATAGTAGAGAGCAGGTGTTAATTTATAGAATGCGTAGACAGAAGATTCAAAGCGTATTAAGCGTATACAAAATTCTTATTTAATCGAACATGATCAAAAAATAAATTCTTGCGAAGTTGGTGTAAAAATTCAATCAATTGTACGCCATCAATTGTCATTACTAATTTTTAATAAGATGATAAAGTATGCATGGTACGCTGCCCAAATTTCTGATGAAAGAGATATTTTTAAATGCAAATGAAGTTTGTTTTCCCATAGATCTCTTGAAGGAACCATGCTCTTGTGGACAATCCTCATTTATCAGTTGTGCAAGATGTCGAAATATATTTTGTTTCCAATGTTTTTACTATAGTTACCATTCTGGTTCTTGTATATAACCAAAAGTAAATGTATATAGGATAATTTTTTTGAAATCTTGAATATTTTTTTTTACGATGCGAGTATTTATAATTAATAATTATCACCATTTATGTTATATTTAATACAATTTTTTTTAATATTAAATTACAATTTAAGTATTAAAATAATAAGCACTTATCCTTGCATAAAAATAAGTATCATATTAATTAAAACTCTGTAAATAGTTAATTAAATTTAAATAATTTTATTTTGTTTAAAAAATGCACCTGTATTTATATTTTTTTTTCTTTTAAAATTTTTATTTTATTATTATGTATTTTGATAATAAATATTTATTTTTGGATGGAAAAAATTTAAAACATTAATTAAGAGTATTTGTAAATTTTTAATGGAATAAAAGCTATCAAGAAAGAAAAAGATTCTTAGCCAGGTTCGAACCCTGACCTTTCGTTTACGAGGCGGTTACCTAGATAACCATGCTATCGGGATCATAGGGACGGGAGTCAAGTTATTAGTATATAAGCTTTACCAAAAGTTTGAGGACCATTTTCTCGAAATTGACTGGTCATTGCATTTTAATATTTTCATGAATATTCTAAATGTATACTATCATTATACTAAATCTCATCTCAATCTCAGATTTCAACCCCGTACCCTCCTCCCCTTATGAGTTTGGTAGAAGTACTGCCTAGTTCACACACGTGGTGATGAGACATGTAATAATTCATCATAGATTTTCATTTTTAAATGTTTTCTGTATGGTTAAAATCTTCATATTCTTCCAGCAACGCCTTATAAAATATCTGCATTGTTTTGGTTCATCGGGACGGGAGTCAAATTATCCGTATATAAGCTTTACCAAAAGTTTGAGGACCCTTTTCTCGAAATTGAGTGGCCATTGCGTTTTAATATTTTCAAGAATGAACATTCTAAATGTATACTATCATTATTCTACATCTCATCCTGATCTCTCAACCCCGTACCCTCCCTTTGTCAAACTTGTTTGTCAACGTCTCTGCACCAACAACAACTGGCAAAAGCTTAAATGATACATTACTGGATATACTGCGCTAAAGAATTAAACAAAAATATTTTTGATACCATTATATGATTTCGTAAACATAAAATAGTTCTAATATCAGGTATTTATCAAATGTTTCGCCAAATACTTACTGACACTTCACAAAGGGAATTGCCCAGAATCCTTTGGAAGATAAAAAGGAATACGAACTACTTGTTTATAGACTGCTAACTGTCACTTATGGAAATAAGTGTGCACTCTTTCTCGCCAAGGACGAATCAGACAACTCCCCAACGTTTCAGATGTTTGTATGGACAACAGAGTGAGCTCAAGATTTGGGAATCATTAAAGAATTAAAGGGTCAACTGACTATGTTATTCAACGCCTGTGGAGATCAAAAGCAAGTAAACTTTTAGATTTCAAGAATGAAAATTCTGAAATTTCATTTAATAAAAAAGACAATTCTGTAGTCAAGACCTTGGGAATTTCTTGGAAGTCAAATGAAGATCAACTTATCTTTAAAATTTCCGTAAAAGAACATGCCAAATAAGAAGTTTTGTTAACGATAACTAAACTCTGACGCATTTGGATTTATAAGCACGTTATCAATAAGACAAAAAATATTTCTTAAAATGGTTTGGCTAGGAAAATTAAACTGGAATAATGCAATTCCAGAACAAATTGCAAATGATTGGTCTCGATTTGTAACTTAAGAACAATTTATTGTGACTTAATAATTTGTAACAACTTTTCTTAACTCGATTTGTAAATTAAGAAAATAAAACTTAACTTAAAGAAAACAAAATAAATAAATAAATAAAAGATTATATTCTAAATTCGAAAGCTGAAGCAATTGTACTTCTTGGATTTTCCGTGGCCTTTACATATGCTTATGGTTCAGTGATTTATCTTATGTGCCATTCTGAAGGTAGTACTCCATTCTCCAAACTACATGTTAAACTTGTCAGAGAGGTTCTTTGGTCGTTAAAAACGAATACTGATTAGCTAATTTTATTTTCCGATTCCGCAAATGCTATAACCTAAATGGACTTACATGTACATCAGCTAAAGATATTTTTAGGAAATAGAATTACTAAAATATTATCATTGACAGAGTATCATCAGTTGAAACTATTTCTTCTAATGAAAATCCTACTGACCTAATATCTCGTGGTGTTGATCCTTCTGGTCTTATCTGAACATTTGGTCGTCATGGCCATCAATTGCTATGAAAAGAAGTGAACATCAGCTTTTTTTTGTTACAATGAAAGCAGATTGGATTCCACCGAAAATGAACTACTTGACTGAACATAAACAGTTGTCTATTAATACTTTTCCCTTTTTCGAACTGAGGAGTTCTTTCTCTGAATGGCAATTTTCATAAATTAGTTTTTTTTCTTTCAGATATCTGTACAACTGTAAAACCAAAGAGAAAAGTGTTGGCTCTATAGCTGTGTAAGAATTTCAGCTTATTAAAATTTAATTAGAACAATACATGCAAATATATTCAATATGGAAAGAAAGAAAAATGAAAATTTTAAAAGAACTGATGTATGTATTTTAAATATTTTCGTTGTTGATGAGGATATTATTTGCATTGAAGGTAGACTCATTGATTTATCATTTGATCAAATTCATTCTACTTTGCATACTTTTGACTACTTTTACCTACTTTTGAAATCATAAGCAAACTATCATTATAATGGGGATTTCGTATAAAAAATTTGCATGTTGGAGCTCAAACCTTACTGCAACTTAGAAGACAAGAATGTTGGTCATTAAAAGGAAGAAATAATTTGGAGCATTGAATATTTTATAGCAAAATTTAAAGTGGAAGGACAAATAATGCCGTTGTTGCTTAGGGAGAGATCCACAGTGACGCCCCTTTTTTACCAATACTGGTATAGAAAATTGGTAGCTTTTATATTATAAAAATCAGAGCAACGGCATATTAAGCAAATGTACCGTTATGTAGCAGTTTTTGTTTTTCTACCCGAGCGGTGCAATTTTGTGATTCTCACTTATTTAATCTCTGAGGCTTTAGTTGCTACTTTAATGATTTGTTCATTGTGTCATTTGAGCAATAATATATTCAATCAATGCTACTAATTTTGATCCTGCTAATTCTGAACTTAGAAAAGTGTATCAAATGTTAAAGAAACTTACTGATAATTTAGCTTCTGATTTAATTTCACAATCAATTACGTGGAAGTTTTTACTTCCTAAATATCCAATTTTGGTGGACTCACGAAGGCTGGAGTTAATCTGTTTAAACTCCATTTGTAAAGAACGGCAAGAAATATAAAATCAGCTTTTGAAGAGTTTTTAATAGTTGTAGATCAAATTGAAGGTATTCTAAATGGAAATAAATTTCATTATCTTTTCGATCCAAATGACTTTGATACGTGATAATTTTTTCATAGATCGATCGATTAGTTCTACTCTTGAGCCTCAATTAGTTAACATGGAAAGCGTGTCAAAGAATCGAATCGATCTAAATAATCTCTAAGAACATGGAAAATGGAAATTTCAGAAAGAAAACGGAAAAAGTAGTAACCTTGTGATTTTAAAAGATAACAATCTCCCAATTTGCTCATGATTAATGGTCAAAATTTATGAGGTAATACTAGAAAAAGATAGAAAAGTACAAGTTGTATTAATAAAAACAACTAGTGGTATTTTTAAGTATAGCGTTTCAAACATATGTTTATGACCTGTAAACGATACTTAAAAATCAAGTATATATTTATTTAATTGTATTGCTACGTTTAATTGAGTGTTTCTAACATCATGGGTGGTAAATATTATTAGTTATATTATTCGAATTCTATGAATGGCTCTTTCCATAATTTGCTAATCATCGTAATATTTTGCTTAAAATAACTCTTCGAAGTCGAGAGGTATGTTGGCGCCAGTATTACAAATATCTGTTTTATTGTAACAACAACCACGTTTTGGTGTTTGATTTGTAAGAATGTTTGAATTATCAGATTTTCTGCAGCTACTCGTTCATGATAGATGGATGTCTACAATCGAGGGTATCATCTATACTTATAATAAAGCTCAATGTGTGTGTGTGTGTGTGTTTGTGTGTGTGTGTGTGTGTGTTGGCGCTCTACAGGCCAGACCATTCAACCTACAGCTACCAAATTTGGCACGTGTATACCTTGGAGGCCGGGAATGTGCACCTGGGGGTTATTTTTTCGAATTTTTAACTAGAATTTTATTTATTTAAAAATTAAGCGAAATTTTGATGTGTTTCTGCTATAACTGCCGAAAATATTACCGCACAAAAAAGATTTTTACATGAAGTTAAAGATAAAAAATTTATCTTTTAAATGATACTACTGTTTTAATCTTAAAATTAAATTTCTATTTTTAATGAATTTTTAAATAAATATTTTAACTATGTTTTTCAATAATTTTTTTCGTCAAAAATAAAAATGAGGATTAAGCACGTTTCGCATTCAGGAGAAAAAAATAGCTTTTTTCAAAGTGTTGCCATCACATTGATTAAAGCTCTAACTGAAAATAAATTAAATCTTTTTGGAAATAAAATCTGCAAAAATATAATTTTCGGCACATGTCTGTAGGAAATGAAATAAATATGAAATATTTTTTCTAAAAAATAAATTCAAGAAAAATTATTTTATGATCTTTTACACTCTCTATATTATTAATCCAATAAATCAGTTTTATTTTAAGGCAAGTTTTGTTTAATATGAACAAGATATCCATTCAAATCAGGGCCACACAGCTAATTTGTAAACCTTTAGTAAGACAAAGATCTGTTGCGACATAAATCGTAAATATTTTATTTAAAAGTAGCAAACGATTATTTTAATAATTATAAATTTTATTTTGTAAATAGTTGTGAAATTCAGATTGGCAACAGTGATATTTTTGGAACTTTTAATTTGTTGTTTAAAAACGATGCTAGAATTTTGAATGAAAATAAGTTGATGTAAATTTGATAATATTATCTATAATGTAATAAGATTTAGTTTCATAATAAGTTTGTCTGCATTATATTTTTGTTGACGCACGAACACAACAGATTTACTAAAATGGTTTAAATAGAAAAATGATTATATTTTATGTAACGTAATTCAATAAATGCTCTAATAAATAACGAATTTTTGATTTTACATAAAGGTTCTGCTGTCGAAATCACGAATAACAAAATGCTCTTGAAACACTAATATTTTAAATAAAAAGAGTTAATTTCCATTCAACTAAATCAATCACTTAAACTGACTGATTTATGAAAATTTGAATATCACTATTCAATAAAAAAAAGGATAATTTTAGATTTTCCATCGATCGTTTCAAAAAAAAATACGCCAATCAGCGCGCAGGTTTCTAAGAATAATTGGCCTAAGATTATGAAAATGTTGAGTTTTTCTAGACTTTTAACATTCGAAACTTCATAAATAAGTCTTAGTTGCTCGTGGAAAATAGAAACATTCATACATTTATTTAAAATTTGGTGTGTCCAGAATATTTATCAGAATATGATACCTTACTGCATTAAATTTAGACTTCATAATTTTTGAAATATATTTATAAGCAGGAACAAAATATTATTATTGATTTCATTTCAATCCTTTTGAAAGCAAAACTAAAAACTGAATTTTATACTGAATCTCAGAAATTTTTGTTCAATTATTGTTTGAGATATTACATAAACTATAAAAAATATTTTGTAGTTAACATAAGACTTAAATACCGAGCGATTCTGTTTGCAATACTCATATTCAATAATAATAATAATAAACAACAATAAAGATGATAAATAAAATAAAACGCTTGGTTTTGTTAAAAAATATCTTTATATTAATTGCAATTTCATCATTTCCACTTAAAATTAAAGCTGAAGTTTTGCCGGAAATGACAACAAATTAGCAATATATATATAGTAAATTGAACGAAATGATCTAAACAACAGTATAAGTTTGGTATGACTATCAAAATTGGAAGATTAAAAATGTTTTGTTTGAGAAGAGAGCAGTTACTTAAAATATTTAATTGAAAATTGTAGTGAGCGGTAATATTGGCGAACCGGCTGGTCGCCAAAGGCGGCTAGTTATCAATAAATACAGCTGAATTGGAATTCGACTAAATGATTTTTATTCGAAATACAGCTCATTTAATTAAAAAAGAACGAAGCAAACATAAAATTCCCGTGTCATATCTACGACATCGTTCAAAGAGTGGAATGTTCACATGGAGGTATGAAACAGCTTTCTCTTCTTTATGCCAGTTTTTTACTTATTGGTAAACTCAAAGATATTATTCGGTAGGGTGCTGGTAGAATTTACCCAGACATACCGCACTCACTCAGGTGTTACAAATTTGCTTTTCTAATGCCATGTTAGGCTGAGCATTTACAGTTTAAATTTATCTATCTAATGGATATTTGTGTAGTTATTTTTTCATTAACTTCTTTTGATAACTGTTGTATTTACAACTTCATATTTTTGTTACGAAAACAACAACAACAACATTTTCACGATTCTCTTGACCCATTAGAGCAAATCTCCATTGTTTAAAAACATTTGTTCATTGCTAATGAATTTTTGAGTTTAAACAAACTTATGACACATCGTTGTGCAGAACTCGGGAAAAAATAGGCTTTGATCTAAAAACCCATTAGAAGGCTATTCCATTGAATTCTAATGCTTAATTACTCTATATCAAGGAGCATGCACCATTAGTACACTTGTTATAGGAACATCGAAATAACTATTATTTTCTTGCTAAATTATGTAACTGCTATCATCGTTAAAATAATTTTAAAATCAATCATCCTTTTTTTATCATCATCAAAAGACATTTGAAGAATTAATAAAGATTTCTTTGTATTAACCCCACGCCTTATGATAGTTTTAGATTTCTTAAAATCTAAAACTATTATCATAATGTGTCTGGTTATAATTGGTAATATAACCATGGTATTATAATCATTATATAATTACACCATAAACCTTAAGAGCTCAGTGGATACATAGTTGATTAGTGCATTCACGAAGTGTTTAGGAAATGTGTTGTAGTTTAATTATACAGTGTAAAAAAATAAAACAATTAAAGGGTAAACATGAACTATTATCTATTACAATGCAGAAAAGTTTGGAAATTGTTGTAATACGATGATGGAAAAATATTTAAATTCCCCTTAAAATCTCCCTTAGTATTTGAACAAAGTAAGATTTTTTTTCAATAATCAATTTATTAATGCTTTGCAATATTGTAAAAATCGTATATGTAATTTTGAAATATTTTTTTTATTTATTGGACTCCCTTTGCAGAAATGGTCTTCCAATCACTGTACTATAAGCCTGTACTCATTTTATTTTTATGCTTGCTTTGATAGTAAAATAATTTTAGAATTAATTCGTTTCAATAATAATAATAATTTTTTTTCCATTTAACAAATTATGAAACGTTTGTCAACTTGTTTTATTTGTCCTTAACCGAAATTTTTGAGTAAAAGGTAACAAAAAATCGAACAACTGTTATTTTTTTACGAAAGGATGGAGAAACAAGATGAAATTTATTAATATGTAATGTTTAATACGGCAACTCCTACTAATTTGTTTTATCTCGCATTCTACGGAATGAAAAGTAATCTGCGTCATGTCACATTTCAAGAAGGAAATAGAAAGTTTCGTGGATTTAACACTAATTTTTGGTTCTGTGTTTACTTCATTTTTCAAATAAAGTAGTCAGAAGAATAAATATTAAAAAGAAAGGGCATTAAGTCTTTCGAATGTGATTCTATGCATCCCTCTCAAACAGATATAGATCCGAAGTATTTCACAATAATTTCACTGAAAATTTGAAATAACTATTAAATATCAATTTTAATGTTTCTTTGCTTAAATAATTAGAATTTTCATAATACATATTGTTCTCTTTTACGGTTTAAGATAGTCTATCAACAAGCAATGAATGTCTTTAATAAAAGAACGCATCAGAAGAGAACCGGTTTTGAATTTTGAAAAAGTGTTTCATTTATTTAAAAGAATATGTTTTGATAAAACTATTTTTTGATAAGCATTCTTTCGGAAGCCGTTCTGGGCAATCTTCACTAAATTATTCATCAATAGAAAAACTGTGCTTTTATTTCTTAAAAAATTGACACATTCTGAAGTGTAATCGAAAATTTGATTTCCAGTTGTTTTATGTTACAAAATTTTTAAAAAAATCATTCAAACTTTAATCAGATTAATAGATTGTTTTTCATTATCTCACAAATATATTTGTTTCATCGCTCAAATCATAAAGTACATATTTTGAAATAATAAATATTGAGGTTTTTTTAGCAATGTGTTGAATTTCGTTTTGTATAAACATATGTTAAAGAAATCTCTGGACAAACGCTTTTGATCGCAAATGCACCATTCATTTCGAAAAAGATCTCACTATATATTACCAATTTTTTTAGGAATCCTATCTTGTTTCCATCAGTGGACATTCAATTTAGTTGCAAACGAGACGTTCATAAATTTTGCTTTCTAGGTTGCTATAATCAAAAATTCTCATTCTGTTGGCCTGAATTTATAAGAATATATTAAGAACTTACTTTCTACAAGTAAATATACAAAGATCTGAATGGTTTCAGTATATTTAAAATCACTCTCAGAGTTCATAAATGAAAAAATATTTTAGTATTTTGAACTTTTTTTACTAATTCTTGTTATTGAACAAACCTCACAGGGCCAATAACTTATAAGCATCGAATTATTGTAAGACTTTTACAACAGCAAGTCGGCTAATAAATGAAACTTAATTGTCTTGGCGGTGAACATGTGATGAGAATAAAGACTTATAAGACGATAAAGATAAATGTTGAATTAAAATTGTCTTGAAAGCTATAGTTGAAGAGAGTGATTTACTAAAAGTGCAACTTTAATCATTTGCAAGTGTCCCTGAAAATGAATATCGATTTAATCAGTTCGTGAAGTAATAGGAAAATAAACATTAAAAAAACCCTACCTTAATGCTTCCTTCCAGAGAACGACGACAATATCAGAGGAACAAGAGGACTGAGTCGCACGCGGACAGGGTTAGTGGAAAGATTTCGCCAGTCAAAATCCCGCCAACTGCCATGAAAACCTGCGGACGAATGATCTCGAAGAATCTGCCCCATTTAAAAAGAATCCGAAAGGCACATGGCATAAGTGCAAACTATATTCAACATGTTTTACGATAAAAAATTCACAGCTTAGATAAGAGCAATGTTGGAATCTATCCACGCAATTCATAGTATTTATGTTGCAATATACTGAATAAATTTCTTGTAAAATATTAACAGAAGTCTTAATGAATAAAACCAATTACGATTTATTATTATTTTCCTACATTTTGCTACCAATCAGTTATCTCAATTTATCCACAAACTAATGACTGGGTAAAGAATTATCGGCGAAAAATCTCACTGGGTACGATTCAACAATTTCAAGGATTTTTTTTTATGGAATTGTTTATATTATAAAGGGTGTTTACTAAGCATCGAAGCTACTAATTTCTCGGAAAATATCGGAATGTTTCATTTTCACTTGGCTTTGAATTTTTTTCTTTATCAGCTTTTTAATGAATTCTTCTGCTGCCATGCTTGAATGAAGGCATCTTTCATTCTAAATGGTTTTTGCTTACCTTTTAAAAGTTTTTTTTTTATCTGGTGAATAATTTATCCATGTCTTGTATATTACAAAAATATCTTATTGCGTTAATTTATGACTGGACTGCTTTATCTTAAGTTATTAAAATGCCTATATTTTTAACAATAAAATTATTCTTCTTATTTAACAAATTTCCATTCTTCATTAATGCAGCACTTTCCCCTAATATCTTTTTCCCCTAATAGCTTTCCCAACAATTAGTTTCATAGCGTGATTAATCATTTTTCTACAACAAAAGTAATTCCTCCGAGTCAAATGTTTATTTACAGTCATCGCCTGTTAATTATGGTTAGTTATAATTTTTTAAAATTGTTATTTCAGAATTAAAACAATGCATTTTTGTGCTTGAGATTGAATAACTTATTCATTTCATTTAGATTTTATATAATGTATGTTGGAAATCTAATTGTGTTCGATTCGTAGTTTTTGGGTAATCAGCCATTCGAAAAGTAAATTCACTTTTTCATAATATAGATTTTGGAACAATTATATTTAATTTATACAATTTACCTTATTTGGATGCCTTATTCAATTAACAGCATTTTATCTGTTTACATTGAAAAATTTGGATTTGTAGTAATTGTTGAAAAAAATTATCAGTATTTTAATTCAAATCAATCAATCAAATTTTCTTCAGTGTCAAATTAACGGATATAGAAATAATGATATATGAAACGTGTTCTCTTTCACAGTAAAGTAAATGGATTAAAACAGTTATTCACATACTAGCGGCCTTTCTGTTCCGATGTCTAATTTCAGTCCTTTAGAAGAATATCGGGGATAAGACTAAATCAATAATTGTAAGACAACCGGTATTTCGAAGCAGGAAATTGGTACTTTTCTCATCATTAGCGATATAGAGAGTTCTGAAAACATTAAAATGGAATCTTGCCCTCTGAATATTTTATTTATATCTCAAAAGAACTTTTTATTCATAAAATACATTCGAAGTTTAAGTGATTTATCCGATATTATAAGAAAAAATCATGAGATTTTTTAAATGGGAAATTTTAAAATAGAAGATGAATTTGAAAAATATTTAAAATTTCATAAGTTGGCATTATACTCTAGAATTTGTTATCATCTAGAAGAAAATCGGAAATTTCTCTTAGTCATGGACATCTAGTTCTTTATTACAACTTAATAATCATTTAAAAAAACAAAACTTATGCTGTTTTCGTGTGAAGAAATGAAGAAAATGCTGTTTCAGCGATGTTTAAGAAATTATTAGAAGAAAGCTTATTCTAAAAAAAATGTAATAATGATAATAACAACTTTAGGAACTTTTAAGAAACTTAACTTTTTAGGAAAAGTTTACTATCCTAAAAAAATCACTAATTATTTTAGTATGTTATTTTCGTTTAAGATTTAAAATGTGTTTGTAAATGCATAGATTCAGACATTTGATATATTATTTCAACAAAAAAAATATCTGCTTTAATAAATTGTTTCCTAATAAAGTAAAATTTAAACCTACGTTTTTTAGAGACAGTTGTATTATCTCTGTATCAATTACTTTACAGACTAAAGGATTATATTATATTCTATAGTTATGATTTTAGCGTTGTGATTAAAGTGAGCGTTTCCCCTGGATACAACTGAATGCAAAATTAAGAAATTGATTAATTGTATATAAGGGGAAAAGTATATTTTTTAAAGACCTTATTCCAAAATTCTTAAAAATTAAACTGATTTCAATCAAATTTTTCTTTCTAGCTGAACCGAGTTTCGAGTTTGGAGAATTAATGCCTTGTAAACAAAATAGAAGTTACGAAGAATATCTTTAACAAATTTCTATACGAATATACATACAAAATGTGAAATAATTACGAGAGTTTAATGGGGATCTGAAAATTTACTCTATGTTCATCATAGATTTGTTTTCGTTAAATTGATTTTTAATGCAATTGCAAAGTTAGTCTTTTATTCTCGGAGCTTCGATGGGACAAAAAAGACACTTTTATTCACTTTTGGAAGTATTAAGAAAGCAGAAATAGAAAAAGCTGACTTGATTGAAATTACGTAGCTTCGTAAAAAGTCAGGATAGTGAATCTATGACATTTCAGAATCCTTAACAATTCAAAATTTTTCAGATATATTGCTTCCATTTGTCATAGATATAAGTAAGGTTTTTAAAATAACAAAGAAGTGTAATTTTACATGTTGTAGTTCAATTTTTAATATTATATTAATTCGTGATTAAATCAAATTTTAATATTTTCAGAATATCATCTTTTTTATTTCATTCAATGAATTTAAAACCTGGCATAAAGTGCTAGATAAAACATTATAAAATACTATTAGTTGTAAATTTTGATAGATTAATTTAAAGATATATGTGAAATATTGCTATACTTTATAAGATAAATTAAGTCATTGATCAAAGCTTTTGTATCTGTATTTTTATATTTATATATTTTTTTATGAATATATAAATACAATATTCATAAAATTTATATATAAATACAATATTTATAAAAGTTATACATAAATACAATATTCATAAAATTTATATATATTTCAGTATATAGAATTTCTATATAATATGTATGAATGAAAAAGTAATACAACTGTTTCATTTTGTTCACCTAAATTATTTTCTTCTAATGGATTAAGCGATTTATACATATTTGTTTATAAGAAATTCTAATATAAGATCTGCATCTTTGAGAGAAGGCACTTTTGTTTTAGATTTTTATTTATCAGAATTATAATGCGAATTATATTTTATTTGAGAGTCATTCAATCCCATAATAGATTTATTTTCCCTAATATCTGATTAGATGTTTAGAAATGATTTGCCATTTTGATACAAATGAGAATCCATAGAATATTTGAGATATTTATGTACTCCATATCTTTTTTATTTCGAATTATAACATTTAAGAGTGGCTTGGTTATTGTTTAAAAGTGTAAAGATGTGATTGGTGATTTGTAATGTGTAAATTATATTAGGTCAAAAGTATCTTGTATATTAATTTTATTTGTTTAATTGGACTTTTAACCACTACACCAAACGGAATAAAGTTTCAAGAAAATAATAAATTCAAAAATAAAAAATAACTAAAAATTCGTTCATTAGTATATTAAGAAAAATATTTTTTTTAATGAAAAATTTAAATATTAACAATTTCATAAAAAAAATGAGATTTAGAAAATAAAAGTTTAAGTAAATTGCGATTGTCATCGCATTTTTTATTTATTTTCATTTTTATATATTAAATTATTGGGATTAAAAAAAATTTTTTTGTGTTTTTGTTCTTTTTTACTGCCATTTTGGACATGCTTTCACGAGTTTTGCTTTCATCTCTATATTTTTGAGAAAAAATAATTTTTCCATTTTAATACACAGATAGATGTTATTTATGTTTATTATTTTCAAGTTTCTAATCTTTATTCCTTATGATATTCATGGTGGCTTTAAAACATTTAAGACGCTTTATCAAGGAATCAAATACTTTCACGCTTTTGCAACATCATCAGCAAATCATTACGCCAAGTCCGCTGGCTTGCTTTAAATTCATATCCATATTCCAAGCAGTCATGTAAAATTTCTTTATGAAGAAAATTACATTTTATTAACGTTTTAAGTTTCTAAATATATAATCTATATATATTTTAACAGAATAGCAAATATCTTCGTTTGCAATAGTATTATTTCTTTCTAAGAATAAATTTTCTTATTCTGTTCGTTTTATAAAATTTCAATTTCTTACTTTTAATTATTTTTCAAAAATATGTATGTCAAAACGAAACCGCAAAAACGTGAATTCTGATAGACTTCATAGTTTGATCAGTACTGCCATAAAAAGACAATCAAGAAAAACTAAATGAATTCGAATTGTAATCCCATTTATAATTCATTTTAATTTTCAATGAATATCCAAGAATGTCTATTTGTATGTGTACATTTTGTCCCATCTTAACATAAATAAGTCATTGTGGATATGTTTCAAATCTCCTCCTAAACAACTGTCTAAATTAAACCAAATTTTACACACTTGATATTTAATACAAGAGCTTTCTCTTGTATTAAATATCTTGTATTATATATAAATGTATAAATTAAACTACTGTCAAATTTCTCAAGTGCAAAAGTTACTTAAACATTCAGTTATTTAGAAATTAATTGAAATTCTGCGAAATTCAAATTTTACTATTTCATTGATACCAAATTCATTTCTGTGCAACTTTCCGGACAATTGTTATTATTTAAAAAAATATTTAATGCAGTCTGTTTTGAAATAAAGTAACAGTAAGGCTTTGAACTACTTTACTACATTTTATGGAATATCAGTTTTATTTTATCAAAATTAATTTTTAGATTAAAAAGTGTTTATATGAAAGTATCTTAATTCCAAACATCGACAGGTGTGTCAACTAGTTTCTTCATAAAATTGAATTTTAAATATCTTTTTAAAAAATATATGAAAATATTATTTTTACTGCATTAATAAAACATTTAATTTCCGAATCTTTTTTTTTTTTCTATTTCTACTTTTTTGCCTTTAATATATTTCATCATTCAAATTTACTAATATTATGAAATCTAAAACTTTTTCTCAAATTAATATCCCAATAGTAACCTTTATGTGAAATTAGTTTTAGCTAAACTAATATATAAAAGGATAATAAAGAGCTTCAAAATTATTAAAATAAACTATTCAAGTAGCAATAAAAGTTTAATAATCAACCACCAATAATTATATAAAAATTTAGAAGAGCAGTATATGAAGAAGTGAGGGAAAATAAATTGCAAATTTCCATCTTACGTACAGAAAATATACGAAATAAAAGATATTTAAAAATGCCTGAATTATAATTCAAAAGAAAAAGAGACGATGGGCATAGTTTTGATAACTAACATTGGGTGACATTTTTGGGAGATACTTCAATGGCTGTAAGAAGTAACGGAGCATCTAAATCGTAGTTTTACTAACCCGGATGCCGCCTTTTCAGTTGATAAATTTAATATGCAAGTAGTTGTTAAATGGTATCATTTGCTTAGTCATGGAAAGCTCCCGTTATTCTAAATTAAAACTCCATAGGAGATTAAGAGTTTGTGTTTCAGATATAGCTGAAATTCCGTATTTTTTACTTTCAAATCCGGAGTTCAAAGATCTATGAAAATTTTAGCAATCTTGCTTCTCTGGTGAATATCTGTAAAGAAAAGAATCACTGTGAAGCTTTTTACGTAAAAAAATATCTTTTAGGCCTTTATAGTATAGATTTTAGGGATACTTTATTAAATAATTGGACAGTTTTTCATTCTTGTTAAGTGTTTCCAAACTATTGCTTCAGTTCGCCCTGGCGGGGAGCAGAGGATTTTTTTTTTATGTCACTGACATTTGTGATTTGTTTATTTCCTGGAGGGGTTTTGCTCTCTTTAGAAATTTTGAATAATGTAGAATGCGCTTATCGTCTGTTTACTGTCATAAGAGGAGTGAGGCAAGATGGGCAAATGCCATGGACGCCATTGCCTGAGGTCGCAAAACTCAGGAATCAATTGGCTTATTTAGAAAAAAGCAAGTTTTTTTAAAAAAAATTATTTTCTGGATTCTTAAAATATCAATAGCTCAATTCAAGTACTGAACAAGATACAATGCATAATTCTTTTTACAACCGAGGAATTAACTGGAGCTAAGTTTCTCAAAACACAAAATTTGATGCACTGAAAATACAGCAACAGAAGTCTGAAAGCTTGGAGCCCCTAGGAAGTTGTTTTTCTTAACCTATTTGATAACCCATCCAGGTGTGTTTGGTAAAGTGAGAATGGAATCCATTCCAACTTATCAATATTTAACTTTTTGATGGATAAAAAGTCATGCATATAATTTTTTATTCTTATTTCATTTATGTTTTTTTTTAAATGTTTTAGGTGATTCCCATACATTTTATTTTGAGTTTATAAAGTACGATACGATATCAAGGAAATTCATATTTGTTTTACATTTTTCTAGCATATTAAAATTTAAAGAAGAGCATCTGTTCGATTTTTTTGTTATCCAATTATTTATTTTATCATTTATTTATTAAGTGGTTAAAAATTATTAAAATTTCTGATTAAGTTCAAAAAATTTCATAAATTTCTAAACAGTTTTATAAAATTCTTTTCCCTAAATCTTTTTATTCTTATGATTTCTTTTAAATGAAAGAGACCTGCAGTTATCTCTACTAATACAAAAAAAACTAATGGTGTGTGTGTATTGGCTATATATTGAAACATTATAGGAGACATATATAAGAGACATTATATTTACTAAATTTGTACAAATATGCTTTAGAAAGTGAGAATGCCTTCTTCGTAGTGAATTTTTAGGGACCTTAAATAATTTAAAATTAAACGAATTCAATTAATTAAACATGCTAATGTCCAGAAATATTATAGTGCAAAAATATTTTTACACCGTCTAAAAACAATTTTGTTTAATTAAATAATTACTTAATAGGCAATAATATCTTAAATAAACTTAATTATACAATTTTTCTTTACTATTAAAAATGTGTAAAAATCTTTCTACATATGGTTTGCATCAGTAATTTTCATGGCTGAGTCTGAAATAAAACTCATTTCATGGTTTGATCAAATGTTTGTCTTTTGTTTTCCTTCTGTAGAAAAACATCATTATATCTTAGATAATATTTTAATCATGCATTTTTCTTTATTTTTTGCCCATAAAAAGATAGTAAGTGATTTTATAGCATACATATATTAGAGTTTCTCTTTCTATGTGATTTTTAAGCAAATGTAATTTTTATTCTAGGATTAGAATTGTTATGTGATGTTTATTAAATATGCATGAATTACTTAGGAGATTTTCCCAATTTCTAAGTTGTGTTATTCATTTATGTCATATAATTAGATTAAATATGATTTAGATATTTTACAGCTTATAAATATTACGTTTTTCTTGTGTGTGTGCTGTTATTAGGAATATGAAATAGTTTATATTTTAGAATCTTATTTGTTATGCAATGTATTTAGTATGTAGATGAGTGATTTAGGTGATATATATTACTTTTTTCTTATATTCTAAATATATTTATTTGCATTTTTCATAAGACAGTAATTTTGCTTGGTTTCAGGTTAAAAGCAATTAATTTGTAGTGTAATGCATTTTGTAATTTAATTAAATATATACTTTATAATTGGATAATAATGTGCAATTATTACAATGCAAATTCATCCTTGGCAAATAATAAAGAAATTTAATAAATTTCATTTTTTAGAAAGTCTAGCCTAAGTTAGTCAGCCTTTATATCAGTTTAATGCGATGCAAAATCTCCAGTGAAAACTTGTAGACATTTTTGCATTTTTTACATAGTTTTCAATTTACTGCTCTTAGCAATTAATGCTTTCAGCGTACTAACACTTAAATGAGTCAACAATTAAATTAAAATTGGTTGGTATTGTCAAATTAATTAATTTGAAGGAAAACCAGCAGGTCACTGGTGGCATCTAGTTTGTAAAATATGTAATATCAATTCAAAAATATTTTTAGTATTATTATTTAGGCTCAACTGTAATCTCAATATAAGCTATCTCTGCTATAGGATTTTACAGGAAAACCCTATAGCAGAGATCACAGTTCGCAAAAGGCGGCAATGAGGGGTCTCTTTTGCTATAAAACCTGGACACAATTTTATGTAGGTTAAAATTTTTTTTCACTACCTTGGTTGTTTATACATGTCTCTGAGTGGTACCCAATTTTCGCAGGATGCAGGGTTTGAATTTGCTTGGAGGATAAAATTTCAATAACAAGGAATTTTCGGACGATGTCATTTTTTTTAAGCAGGAACTCTTCTCCAATAACTTGACGATGTGTTTCGGAGGCTGAAGTTCGATATACCGAAGCCACATATTTTGAAGACAGATTATATTTGGTCACGGAGAAGCAAAATAAGAAATTAAACAAAAAGGGAGTGACAACGTAACTAGAGAAGAAGAGGAAATTTATGTTTGATGAATGGCGCACCTATGTGTCTCTTACTAGTAACCTAATATGTTTAGCAGTTTTCTACGGAAAATTAAAAACAAAATCTTTTCCACAGAAACCTTTATTTTTCATGTTAAATGGTATCTCAAAAGTTCTAAACATTCTGCTATACGCTTTTCCATTTTTTAGGGGTTAAGAAATTTGTATCTTAATAATCGGGGTATAGGCTAGTAACCTCTGGTTTTACATTGGGAATAAATTATGGTTAATTTTATTGCTTTAATAATACCATTAAGAGTCCAGTATGACTGCCACGAGTTTTCCTTCAACTGAGAAGTGAACTTTGGCTAACAGGTGTGATGAAGTGAAGTGAGATGCTATTTCATTTTTTCTTAAATTACACAAAAATAAAATAATAAAGTTTTAAAGCACAAACATCTGATTCAATTGAATACCAATATTATATATTTTGATACAGAAGTACTAGCTGTTATTTAAAAACCGAACGACTTTTTTCAGACAGAGAAAAGATCCTTCAGAGTAAGGATTTACGTATTAATAAATATCAGCGCTGATGTTTCAAAGTAAAAATTTATTACGATTTAAATTTTTTTTTTAAAAAATGCATTAATCAGCGTCAATCAAAGACATGTTGGTTTTTCAGAAATTTTTTGGAATCGGTTCCCTTTCTTATTAATCTTTAAAAGATCGTTTGCATCAGACTGCATATTTTAAAATATTAGCAGAATCAGTATTACTAAAAACTCTTGAAACAAATCTTATTAGAAAATTAGAAGAAAAAAAAAATACTTCATGTAGAAAAGCTAGTTTCTTGAATTCTCTCATGCACTTTTGATAAAATTAAATACCATCTTTTTCGAATGATATAGAAGTTCGGAGAAGGAGGTGTCACTTCATATATCGACCTCGTCATCTGATCACTATTAATATTAGAAGATCTGATTTGAAATAGCCCTCGCATTGTGTAAAGAGTGAGCCTCAATTTAATATATCTATAAAATTGAAATTCAATTTGTGCATTTCTTACAGTGAATAGTGAGGTAGTTTGAAATATAAATAAACAAAACTACCCTTCTGATATAATTTTTCTAGCTTTTTCTATCTTTTACATATCATAATTTCTAACTTTAGTAGTTAGTTTAGTAGTTAATTTCTAACTTGAGTAGTATTTATAGTTTGTTATCATACCATTATATTGTAAGAGAAATCAATACATGAAATCTGAATATAAAGTCGCATTCACGAAAATATTTTTCTATCTCTATGACTGACACTTCTAAGAGAAAAATGTATTTTCACTTCATTTAGCTGTCAGATGTGTTAAAGGTTTAATGTTTTCCAAGCGTATAAAAAAAGTGCGACTTGCTTAATAAGTTATTCATTTTTTTAGGAAAACGTAAATAAACTAAAAAAATTTAAAGTTGTCATTGTAAAAACATCTTTTACATGGTGATTAATACTGTCTTTTTGCTGTACATGTCTCAGAATGATACGGTACAGCATGTTTTTTTACATCCTGTTATTATAATAACATATTATCTTTGATAATATAATTTATATTATAGAATTTTTATATCAGTTTTCATAAAGATAAAACACCATCATAATCTCATAAGATAAACAGTTTTGTAATTGTCTTAGAATGATATTGTCTTTGACACAAAATGTATGATTTTCTGTAGAATTTGCCTTTTAAAATAACTTTTTGAAATTATTTCTCAGTTTTGGATTTTTTAAAAATCTATAATTAAAGTTGCTTTGTTGCAGAAATCATTAAAATGGGGTCCGATTCAATGAATAAAGACTGACGTTAAAATTATTAGACAACTTATACTCCCTTACAGGCCACGGTGATCTGGTGGTAAGGTCTCGGCTTGTGAGCCATAGGGTTTCAGGTTCGTGACGCGATTCCACCAAAGAACCGTCGTGTAAGGGGGTATGTTGCACGTTAAATCTGTCAGACCAAACGTCCTTCCGCTGGTGTGGTGTGGAGAGGGGGGTACCAGCTTAGGTGTCGTCCTCGTCATCTGACCGTGGTTCAAAATTACGAGGTACGTCCCTAAATAGCCCTAGTGCTGCTTTACTAAACTACCCTGTTAATATAACTAAACTAAACTATAATCGCTTACTGTGGAATCGGTTTGAATCTGAAACTTCCATTTCAAGAAACAATCCGTATATTACCAGATAATAAGTTTCATAACAAGCAATTTCATCAGTTTCAGCTACACAAAATATGGAGAGAAACTCAAATATCGTCATAAGTCAATATTTTAACCAGAGGATTACAATTAGTGCCTTTTGATTCAAAATAGTTCTAATCTATTATCTAGCCTGTTAACCAAAGAAAGACTGAATTACAACACTAATACATAACATTAATGCTTAATGTGTAGGGAAGTGTAATGGTTGAACATCTTTTATAGATATTCAGGAATGTATGATTGCTATAGAGGAGAATTTGGCCTTTAGATCGTATGCTTGCTTCGTACTTATTATGTTGCAAGAAGTGTGCATCTGTAAAAATATTAGGAATTAAAAGAGAAAACAAAAACTTTGCCTAGTGAATTATTACATGCTCGGTACATAATCCTTTCATACCACCTTGACCAAATGGTAATCCAAAAATGATGCATAGCCATTCCGTTTGAATTCCTCGAGCATAATGCGTTTCGTTGAACTTCATAAGCGATCTGTGTAGTGGCTGTATATCATTTGAAGAATGAGGAGAACACATACCGAAGGTACAGAGTTTTCCTGGGAAACGTCGACCATCAGTGTAGTGCATGTGTATATGTAAACTGTGACCATCTAGAATAAAGGCAATAAGATCCCCCTTCATAGGTTTTAAGGATGAAATAAAATTATTCTTTAGAAAAAAGATCTCATCGAATATGCCAAGAAGGTTGGCACCTTGAAATGCTTTCAGAAGAAACTGTATGCATTAATTCGTTATTCACCCATTTACTGGATGTGCAATCTTCAATAATTTTTTCAAAGCTGCCAGAAGGTGACATGCAGGTCTAATTGGTTAGAATGTGTTCACAATATGGTCATGAGCGATAATGGGAATACTAATTTGGGCGATTTGGAAATAATCTAACTGTCAAACATAGTAACCTCCACTTAATTCGTAATCGGATAGCAAACTAAGAAAACAAAGATATCAAAATATAATCTATTATAGCAGTTATTAGTGCCTCAAATGACATAGCATTACGTTTGATCCTTATGAATTATATTAAAAATAATGGTGTATGACTATTAACTCATACACGGAAATCAACAACAATTCCCAGAGAAAAAGATTAACACAGGTTTGTTTGGTTTTTTCCAACAACGATTGAAGGAGTGAGTTTCGTAATTCGGGTAATGGTCACCATGTCCTAGCTTTAATTAAGAAAGAATTTCATATTAGGAATGTGGACAATCACCTTGAATAATCTTCCCAGCATAAGAATAAACAGGTTTTATCATTCTCATCTGTAAACAACACCTCTTAATTTATTTGGATAAAATAATGCATTTGCATGAAAACATCCAAATCAAAAATGAATTAAAGGTATTTTAACAAAAGGATCATCAAAATGCCAAACTTTCCCCAGAGTTTCGATTAAAACAGTATGATGCGCAGAGAAACTGATGATTTAGAAAGATTTCTTAAGATCCCTGAATATTACAAGCTCAAAATTTTTTCAATATTTATATTTCAATGATTACATATTTTATGGCGTAAATTTCTTCCCCTAGATACTAAGTTCTTTAGAGTCCCTTCTTGCTTCGTTATTCCAGCAATCTTATTTCTTCACCGGTATGAAGAAATTCTGTGACTTATTCACTCTCAATCAGTTATATTGATGATTTTCAATCATGGTGCAAGCAATAAAATTTGGTCCATAACTTTGTTCCTTAAAGAAGGAAGAAACATTACTTTCAAACTAACTGAGATAAAGAAATGATTTAATATTCACTGTTTAAGTATGGATCTTCTAGTTTAAATAGTTGTTGCTATGGGGATGGAAAGAGAACTTAATCTTTTAAATTTATTCACATTTCATTTTTAAAATGGTTTTATTAATGTAAAGGAATAAGGGAGACCAAATAAGGTATACGTTCGTTTAGTGTGTTTCGATTTTCAGTTTGAAATGTATTCTTATTGATTTTTAAAATGAGTTTCTTTGTCTCAGTCTTATTTTGATCTAACTTAAACTGTACAACATAATGGCCCTTTAATTGGACATTAATGCTACTGTACACTGAGCATGTTATACTGTACTATGTAAAAAATGCTGTACTATGCTGTACTGTTCTTCACAGAGGAACATTTGCTGATATCTGAGGCATTTAATACAGGATAAATGATACGGGTATAAACAGAGCAACACACGAATGCATACCAAGTTGTTTTAAGCAGTGTTGTTGTAGAAAATGTGTTCAAAACATGATAGAGGGAATGAATATGTCTTCCTTTTTGAAAATGAAAAGGCGTGCTGAATTCAAAGGAAACGGAGAATCATGTTCAGAAACAACGTCCTAAGGAGACTTGGGCCTCATAAAAAAAATGCTCAAGTTTTAAGATAGTCCTATTTAAGGAGTTTAGATTCGTATTTTTTCCCATTTGCGCAATGTTTCAAAACGCATATCTATAGATTTTGAAAGTTTTAGACTTTTGTGACAGCTATAAATAATTTGTTTATAAAAAATTATCATTCATGAAATGCGTATTCTACATATTCTACAATCCCATTTCTACATAGAATTTATGCTGAATTCATATCAATGCTTAACTTGGAAGCTACAAAATAAGTATAAAAATGTGAGTTTCAGCAAGGAATTGAAAATAATCACAGTGTCCCTTGGGATCTATGCTTTAGAGATAATTATTATCTTTACAGCCAAGTCAAGTCACAATTTTTTATTTCCAAATTATAAACGCACAAAAGTATCTTATATGCATGGGCCAATGTAGAAACATTGGAAAGAGTTATTTCTGCGCTTTAACGGCAAGAAAGATTTGTTTGATCTACTGCGCCAATTCAATGGTAATAGATAAATACTTTATAGAATTTTTTCCTATTAGCTATGCATAGTGACGCCAAGAAATAAAACTATAAAGATCAAAATTTTAATGAGCTTTGGAAACGAAAGTTAAAACAGATGTAGAACATGACAAATATAAGGAAGTGACTAAAATTAATAAAATTTGTATCGAACATTAAAAAAACTCGATAATCTTAAAAAAAAAACAAAAACGTTTACGATGTCACTACATTTGTGAGGCCCTTATTTTCAATGATAATGCGCTAAAAATAAGTAAAGCAGGGATATGCAGACCGTTTAAGAGCGGGTCAATTTATTATAAATCTCAATAAAAACTGGAATTTAAAAATAAATATTTTAAATTTCTTATAATAGTGATGTGATAAATATACGCTACATTATGCTGTAAATATTACCTAATATATATAGAGTTCCGACCTTAAGGGAGCCTCTAAGCCGACATCATCTCCTCATCACTATTGCAAACTTTAACCTGTTAACTGGGTATGACGAAATATTTCGATGTAAAATGAACGGAATATAAATTAATTACTCGATTAACAAGTTAATGATTGAAAACAGAATCCTCAAATATGAATAATAGCAAAATCAATGTGATATAATGTACAGCCCACTCAAAAAGTATAAGAAAATGAATAGATTGAAAGCAATAAGAAATATTAAAGTCAAGAAGAATATGCCAACTGTTTTAGAAATATATCTTCCATGTAAACCACATTTCTGTCTTCAGATTTCCCAAACGCAATCTCATCACGTTTTCTTTTAATTTTTATATTTTATTCCATCTCTGCCTGTCATTCCTGAATAAGAGGATCAAGAAACTAGCTGGAGTGGTCTCCCAAAAACTTTCTAGAATACTCTCTAATAAAGATGTTGTCCCAGAGAATGCCTTGCATGTCGTTGGTGTACAATAGTTATGAAATATTAATATTTTGTATGAATTTAGCGTGAATCTGTCGTGTGATCCTTGGTGCGTTTTGTGGCGATTAATCTCTGGCATGTGGTTAATAGGATCGGAAAATCGAATTTGGATTTTAGACGCATTTTTCCCAACCAATTGAAACAAAAATTGGACTCAAAACTACATTTGAAGTCACAAAATCCCTTACAAAATTTGATATATTTACGTTCCTGAGCTATGGCATTTATATTTTTCTGAAAAGCGTCAAACAATGTTGGATTTCGCACAATATTTGATAGGTGTCTACAGTATAATTATTAATAATCTTTCTTTGTGTGTTAGTTTGATTAAAAAATAAAGGGATATTTTCGACAATTTAAACAGTTATTATTAAAAATTATTTTTATAGCAACTGAAAAATGCTGATTAGGTCATTGATTTTAAAAAGTTCTTTTGCCAATCAAATCTGACTTGGCCAAGTTTCCATCAAACTAAAATTTAAAATTAGATAAAATTGAAATTATTATGCGACTTTTACATTCAATTAATTCTTTTGTAGATTTATGATTTCATTGTATTCATTCATATCTTTATATGATCAATAATTTATTACTGTCTTCACTTGAGCTTTGTTGAACCAGGATTTTAAAATTTTTCGAAGGTTTTATTATATAAAATAACAAAATTCTCCAAATTTTCTGCAATCTTTATCAGTTTCCATGTCTTTTTAATCACTTGTTCCTAAATCAAAGATGCTTGTTGAATCCATTGTTTGCTTTTTTATAATAGTTCATATAAAATAAAAATGATACATTAATTTCTAATTATTGATATCAATTAATGTAACTTTATTTTTAGTTTCATCTTAATCCTATTTCCCCCCTAGCTGGTCAATGTGTTAAATTGCAATAACCTCTGAAAATAGAAAAAAAATCACCGATGTTCTGAATGCCTTAGAATTTCTCAATATATCTTTAGAACAACTGAACGGAAATGTATGAAATTTTTATGCGATGGTTCTTCATTTGTTTATTTTTATTATTTAATAAATTTTAAAATACATGTTTGATAATTAAAATTGTAAAATTTCTCTTTGAATTTGAGAAATGTACAGTTTTCTATATGTGTAAACTAGCATTGTAAGATAAAGCAAGAATCATCGCTTTTCGATCATCTAGAGATGTATTGAAGCAGTGGCAATCTTAAGTAACGTTGCAATACCTAAATTTAAATTACTCTTAATTCTGAATAAGCTACTTTGTGTTAATAAAGGTTTATAGCATTCTATCGAATTTTATCTGAAGAATTCAAATTGCCTTAAAAACTGGATAGTGCCATTTGAAAATTTTAATTTATGGGAAATTTAATATAATGGTGATCCCCTCACATAAACAAAAATTATACACTTATTTACCTACCATGTTTCTAAAACGATAAAAATGTTTGTTCTCAGTGTGCAGTAAAAAATTCATTAATTCATGTTCGACTTAAATTTTTTGATGAAATGTACATGTTGGACATCTATCATCAAATAATATGTGATAAATGTTGGATCGAGTCGATTTGGCAACGAGTCCATTTATTATTTATCTGATAATCTAATGATAGATTTGACTTAGTGTAATTTATTAAGCATCTACAACCCCCCCCCCCCCCTCCCAATCAGTGCACATGAAGAATCCTTATGCCGTATGTCCGAAGTTCTTGGTACCGAAGAGAGCAGAGATAATTGAGATTCAATTTCGAGTACTAAATCTCAATGATTCACAAAATGAAACTTGCATCACCTATTGAAGGAGTCAGCAGAAAACCATAGATTTTCGAAAGCAATTAGGCGCATCCGATTGGTAAAATTCAAAGTGACTCCAATGCACACATGCTAAAAAAAATGCAAAATATTGTCTTGGAAGTAAATGCCATTGGATAAATAAACCACATAGATGGAATTTCTCCCTCTTTTACTTTCAGTGAGAGTAAAAAAAGTAGACACTAATTTTTCATATTTAAAAAATATTTTATTACAAAAACAGTTTTAACTTGTAACATAAGCAGCATTATAGGATTTAATAATAAGAAATAAAGGGTTCAACTCCTTGTGAATATTAAAATGTAATTACAAGAAAAAATAATTAACTTATTTAGAAAAGGCATTCATTTTTACGCGTAAAATAAAATTAATACTGATGAGATTTCCTATTAAACTTTCTTTAACTTTCCAGATGCAATCATTTTTTTTTCTTATATAATACTAAATTTAAAATGAATTCTAAATGTGTAATTTGATCTTGTGTTAACTTCTTGAATTTTCTGGAAAGAATTAGGGAATATGTTAAATGGAAACAAGCATAGATAGAAGAATAATAAGGAAAATGGGAAATTATTGCATAAAATAGAAGAAATTGTTCATAGAAACCACTGCACGATCATGAAAATCATTGACAAATACATTAAGTACAAACAAATGCGGAATTTTCAGATAACAGAAAAATTATTAATGCAAAAGAAAAAACTGTAGCATGAGAAATCAAAATAAATCCAATCGCATTCTGTAAAAAAATTTGATACTTACAAACGTTAAGAAATACAGACACCAAGTTGACCTCGTCCTGCTTAAGCATCTGAGGCAATCGAATGAAAACTGCTCTAACTGGTGATCTACACAGAATGGTGGCGCAGCTACCTCCTAGGGCAGAACTCAATTTTACATCTACTACCTAAACACAACACTGAACTACATCCAGCAATTGACTGCCCATTAATGGGCTACTGTACAAACCGTTACCTACAATTACATCTTAGAGAGAATATATCTAATACAACGATCCGTCGAAACCCAAGAAACAAAAGTAAAAACTTATTTGGCTCGATCTCTAAATTCGTACACAGCGTCGTACAAAAATTTCTAGAAAAGTATTTAGAAGTGCAATCAATTGACAAAATCAAAATCATTTAACTATAACAAGTTTAATACTTTGCAGCAATCCCTAGTAAATGATTCTTGTAACTCATTTTTTATTCGCAAGTACTATAACAACATAACCTTAACTACTCTGCATAAGCATACATTCGAAGTAGTTGAATGACTATCGTCAAGACAAAATGAAGACGGGAACTAAGATTGATTTTGGATGGCCATCTCCGACCAGTACAACCCCTTCCATCCGAGATACGTCCCATCATTTAAGTGGAAGCAATTCGATACCACAATATTACTATGCTCACTAGGGAAGAGAAGGCCTGTCATAGAATCGGAAACTTCTCCCCAGTTTAATTCTTCTAAACATAAAAATGTTTCAAATCTTCAGTTTCGAATGAGTAAGTGTGCAGACGCGTATCGATGGTGCAATTTCAAAAAATATATTCTGCAATCTGATATGGCAATATGCTCACTCAAAGAATTCTGCGATATCCCTTCCCAAACTTTAATGAAATTCAATAGTTAAAATTTGGTTGATAGAATAAGGCTCATAGTCGTTGAGACACTGGAAACAGAAGAGTTTCAAGATACAATGGCAGAGATTTCCTTACGCAGAGCTCCTGATGCTTAATGCGACTCTCTTGATCTGGCTTAAAGGTAACGCTCAGTATCATATTCAATATTAAAAAAAGTTAAGAATAAATGAGCTTACACAGAAAACTTGGTCAAAGTCGCCCAAGAGCTACCAAGACATTTTCGACAGAAAAAAATCGACATTTTTTTTATTACAGAAAATCGAAACAGAAATATACTTTTTTTATATATAGTATATACGATTTTTCCGATTGTTCACACAATTGAAGTCAAATAAAAAATGATGAAAAATCTTACTTATAATTTCTTGTCTTTTTTTTGTAAGTATTAAATTTTAAAGAAAAATGGTAAGTTAAAGATGAATTTCTTTCGAAATTTTATGTAATATTTTTGTTATGAAATATTTTTTCTTATCAAAAAAAATTCTAATAAAACTTCATTTTCTAAGAAGTTTATTCAATTCGCATTCAAATAAACTGAAATTTATTGTTTTAAAATTTTATTTAATCGCTTTTGCCTTCATTTTATGAAGTAAAAAATGCATAATTTTACACTGACAAAACTAGTGGTAAATTATAATACTAATCAATATATCATGAATCAATAAATTATTTGAAATTCTCCGTTTACGTATGTGTAGAGAATAAATGTTGGATCTCTTTTTCGTCCAAAAAATTAGCATTAAATTCAATATCTAATAATGTTTTGATGCCTGATTTTTTTCTAGTCCATTTATGTTTATATACAGTATTATAATAATTACAATTAAGGGAGATAAATTTTACGAAATTTTTGACTTTTGTAAGAAATACTGAGCACATAAAAAAAACCATAAAATATATTTAACAAACACAAATGGCCCTTTACTTGTTACAGAATTTGGGGGTTCATTATGCTTTAAATATAAAGAGAAATAATTTTGCCACCATATTTGTAAAATAAAATTGTTACAATCTTGCAAAGTATTTATTAGGGAAATAAAATTTCTATTTTTCAGTAATTTCCTATATTATGTACGTGAGTTATATGAACAGATGAGAAAAAAAAATTCTAGCTTGTCACAAGAGAGAGATTATCCGCCAATTTAAAATAGCCACTATTAATAAAATATTACTTCGATGGAAAGCATTTTTTTACTTTGATTTCATATTTTTGGGCTAATTTTTTTATATAGATTCTTGCATCACAGCAGCGTAAAAATATTTGATTCAAGAAATGTATGAATGTCAAATTTAATTTAGTGTTAATGTTTGAATGTCAAATGTAATGCTGTCAACATTTAAAAAAAATGTTCGTAGCAATAAGCTGAAAATTTTCATACCCCCATAAAATGCCCTTATCCGTCGAGTTTTGCTCAATTTGTGTTTGCCATTTAAAAATTTTTTAACTTTAACTGTGGAAGTTTTCTCATATTAAAAATTTCTTTCAAATGATAAAAAAAGTATGCAAAATCTATAGAATACTTAGTGTTTATATAACAAATATTTACGTCAATAACTATATTACTTTTAAGGATATGAATAAATATCCAAAATTTTATTTTAACATTAGGAGATTAATTTTTTATTAGCTTAACATTTCAAAACTAACAGACCTAGACAAGCAAAATTTGGTTTGCGGGAAGGAATTTTGATGTAATTTTGAAATTTGATAAGAAATATAGGCATTGCCTTTGGAAATTTTGTAGTTTTTCCTTATCTTTAGGTATAAGCAGGTTCCTTATAAAATTTTTGATTCAAAAACCTTCAAGAGTGCGTTAATATCTTTTGAATGATACCTCTGTCAAAATCCCTTTCCTTTTCCATGGGTTCCAAAAACATCCCTTTTACTTTCTACAACTGTACCATACAATTGCAAGGAAAATTCTGCCTCTATGAGTTTTATTCAAGGATTGTTTTCGTGATAAAAACTTTCTCAATACCTCAGTTTTGAAAACAAGAGATTAATTTAAAAAAATAAAAATAGCTATTTATTTTGAACTATATTTCTGTTTTATACTTATATAATTGTATCCTATCAAAATTTTAAAAAATCAGCCCCCCCCCATTTTTTTTATTGATCCTATTCTAATTAAAATATATATCAGAGCCTCTAGCTTTCAATAAAACACTTTGAAAGAACAAAGATTCTTAAATACATCCTTATAAAATTTAAACGTTACAGCACAGCTATTTATAGATATAAATCTTTAAATTATTCTTTTTTGACAATTCCCATGTCGACATATGACCTTGAACTCTTCTTTAAGGGTAAAAATGAATAAAATATTTCTTTAAAAACTCTATGAATTAGGACTTATTATATACATATATTTCCAATGATTTCGACGGATAACATTTATAATAGTAAATTTATATTTTTATTTATAATAGTAAAGCGAGCAGCAAGGTAAAATTTTCCACTTTTTTCATAAGAAACAAAATAAAAAAGATGTTAAAAAATGCTAATAAATAATATCAAAGTATTTATATTTTAGTAATACCATCTGTTTTTCTTACAAATGAATACAAAACTAATTTTCCATCCCATATTTTAATTTTATCCATATAACATGCTACAGTTTTATTATAAAGCGGGAATTGAAAATTCTTTTTATTGAAGGTAAGAAATATAGGAAAAGTAATTAATATTAATTTTTCAATTAGGACTTGTTAACTGGAAAACTTCTCTGCTATAAATCAAAAATCTAGCAAATAAGTTACTTTGCTATGTTTGGAATTTTTCAAGGTGTATTAAGGTGTCCGGATAGATTGTAAAGATGCTTTTTCCAGAAAAATTTAAAATTTTATTTATGATCTGAAAATAGAGTCCAAGCTTCGTAGATTGTAAAACAGACCTTGTTTTTAATATATGTAACATAGAACTATAGATGCAGTAGTTTCATCAATACACAACAAATAAAAATGAAATCGGAAACAATGGTATTTTTAACCAAAAATAAGCGATTTATTTTATTTTTACCGTAAAATTCTCCAAAAGAATATCTTACATGTTTATATTAACTCTCTACCTACTCAACCGTAGTTCGTAATTACTTATTTTCGGCATTTCTGTTTAATAAGTCGCATTTGTTTCCAGTGCATTTAGATGAACTAATTTACAATACCTAACCGCATTTTCTGAAGAATGAATATTTCAGTGTCATTAATTTACGGAAAACTTGATCTCAAAATCAATTCAATAAAATTTTATGAAATTTGGTATGTAGGTATTCAAAGCATTTGAAGGTGTGACAGACCGCATATTTTAAGATAGCTTCATTTAACCCTTTCTAAGGCCGTGGGAAGTATGCTTCCCACCAAATTTATTAATCTTTGTGTGAAGTTATGTAGGTTGGTATAAGTTCTGACAAATTTTTTTAGAAAGACAGAAACTTAGATGCTTCAGTACTTTATCTCACACAAAATGATGTGTCTTGGTTTGTCACTTAATTATTAATTAGCTAAATTAATTAATTAATCAAATTAAATTTATCTAATAAGCTAAATGAATCCCTTTTCTTATTCTAATTTCAAGCCTAAAAATATTTTAACATAATGATTAGGAAAAATATCCCTTTAAAGGGTTAAGCAAGTTTTACAGATACTGTAAGTTCGAAACACAGGTAAATTTTGACAAAAAATCATTAAATGCAACTTCAAATGCTCATATAACTTTTATTTATTAAAATAATTTTTATCTTGTGGTCTGTTTTGAGCTATATATAGGTGAAGCAAAAATTAAATATTTTAATTATTTTTTTAACTTAATTGTTTTTTCTAACATTGAAAATTTTGCTAAATGTTCATTAATTAAACATTTTTTTCCAAAAATTGAAGGCAATGAATGTAATTTTTTCTTCAAATAGTGACCTTTCAAATTTGTTTTAGCTATTTGGTACAATAAATAATGTTCATATATCATTTTTTCAAAATTCATCTCCTAACCTGGTCGGATACCTGTATATAATCTGTAAATGTGCTGTGTAGGATCAAATTTAAGCCCCGCAACAGGGTGGTCTTCCCGATAAGATTCGAAAAGAGCTAAATGAGCACTAAAGCAGCCATTGTGGTAAAAAGCACACACTACGTCATCCAAGCTCTCGAAAACTTAAAATAACTCCTACATTTACCTTTTCTTTGACTTGCAGAGCAACCAACTGTAATTCTCCCATCCCATCCATCCCGGAGGTCTAAAAACAAACGTTTCAAATCAACGACGAAGGGTTCGGAATCTCTCAAAAGATCAACCATCTAGCTGAAAGAAAATGAAGACGAGAGTTTCTTCAGTAATTTCATTAATGCATTATGATCGGCTGAATTTTTTCCTTCTCTTATCGATTAATATATGCTTTTTTTTCTTTTCTACTTTTGTATACATCTGAGGTCGTCAAACACGGATAGAAACGCGAAAGAAATATTTTTGCCGCCAAATTAGGGCCGTGAATGAGAAAATTTTAAAAGCCTTTTAATAATTCCTTCCGACTCCAGAAGTCTAAAAAAAAATCCAAATTTTTATCGTTTAAAGTAAGTTTTCTCAAATCTCGGGCCTAATAAAATATTTCGAATGTTGCGCAGACTTTTGCACTGCATCTACTTTTATCTTTATCAGTATTTGGTATGAAAGATTTCCAAAATGTTCATCTTGAATTAAAAGCTTCCGATAAAATTTGTTTTGGAAATGATTTTCACAATCTTCAAAAATGGAAACGAAAAATATCATGAAGGAAAAAACATATTCACTGTATAGAAAGAACGCGCAGAAACATGTGAAAATAAATTGAATAAAAATGTTTTTTTTAATAAAGAATACGATTCTGTCATTTTTTCTATTTTTTAGTTCTAAGTTATAACTGATTTTCAAAAATATTATGCAACCTTGACAATTTTTCAATATCATAACCTAAAAAGTTAATTTTAGTTTGGACAAACATAGGATAGTTTTTCTTTTTACAAAATTAAAAGATAGTATTCATTTTGTATTTTGTTAATTTTCTTCAAATTAAACTATTTGAAACTGCAGCGGTTACTTTAATATCTGCACTACTCATATACGTGAAACTTTGTGCTAAACAGTATTTAGTAGGTAATGAAGATAAGTGACATTCGATGTATAATAAGATTTTCTGCCCCTAGTTGTTATCAGGGGTGTAGCAAGCGTAAATGATGTTAAGGATCATGACATTCTTTTATTTTTGCCTCTCGTGATACTTCTCTTTAAAAATAATAATAAATGCTACATATTTTCCTTCATGGCTCCTCCTAAAACTGGCTCCAGGGCATCTATACTCCCAGCAGTGCAGATAAGAAGCTCCTCTGTATTTTTCAGATGAAAATGCACCAGTCAATCGAAAGAAAAAAGATTACTTTCTATAATTTATTTGAAAAATTTTCTCTTAAAGGTAATGAGTCACAGCTTGATTTGCATAGAGCATTAATTTTCTGAAATCTCTCCATAGGTGTTAGAAATTTTTTTCTCCTTCATCACATTTCAAAACTAAAGTTATCAGAGATGGACTACAGCTTTCTTTTAGATAACCAGCTTACAATAATTTTTGATAATTTCAGCTTACTTAATTTCTTGTTCTGCTTGTTCTTCTATTTCTGCAATGAGATATCAGAACTAATTGTTAAGGTAATTTTAAGGACTATTCTCTGCGGCTCCATTTTGAGTTCATCTAAACGCGTTTATCTAATGCAGGGTCGGCGAACCTTTATGGATCAACGTGCCATTTTTTCTGAAGAAATGTTTAATGACGTGTATACGTGCCGTCAAATAATTTTGACTTGTGATTATGGGGAAAATAATAAAACTAAATACTAACAACTCAAAACTCTTTTTACTACAAAAAAAAATACATTTTGCATTGTATAGTAGTAAAGGTTTTAGTTATACGTGTAATTCAAATTTAAGTAACATTAGTATGACTTCTTTTGTTGCAGATTAGATGACAAATAACTTATATTAGGATTGCAAGATGTTACTTTTAACAGAATACATGCTGAATTGGAGCCATCTGTCAAACGGTTTTTAAGAGAGTGTTTAATGTTGTTCATCTCTGAAAATTATGACTCACAAGCATAGGTAGATGATAATATGGTTAAAATAGCATGAGCCAACTTCTCTAAACAGCTAAATGTGCCTGGAATCGAATTCCATGTTTCCAAAATTTCGTTACTGATATTTTTACTTATATTGCTTGTTAATCTTTCTGTTTCAATCAATTCTAACTTTTTCCTTGTTTCAATAAATTTTTGAATCCATATAGAACTAGACTGGAAATCAACCCTCTTCATTTCAAATTCTTCAATTTGCAACTAATCGAATTGGGACAAGTTCAGTTTATCAAATGAAATCACATTAGGGTACATAATAAACTTGAACATTTCCGATAATTCTTTGAACTGAGAAAATCTGGCTGAAGTTCCTTGATTGACGAATCAATTACGGAAATAAATTCTTCAATAACTTTTTCTTCGTCTGGTTTCTCATATACATCTAAATCTTTGATATATATTTCAAATTTAGGAAGTACTTGTAGTTTTTTTTAATAATATCGTCCTTAAAACATGCAATGCAATGTCAAAAGAGCGAATGGGATCCATCATGACGATAATTGTTTCATTTGTGCCTTGAAATTTTACGTTCAATTCATTGAAATGTTGGCATATGAATAAAACATCAATTTTGAGAGCCACATAATATCCAACAAGTGTGGACATTATTCAATTTATCCCACATTTTGTACAAACAGTCTGATTTCTTCCAAGCAGTCAACAAATCTTTGAAGTACGTTCCCACGGCTCAACCAGCGAACATTATTAAACATTATTAAGCCATTATACATCAAGATGACTTCATGCAATAAAGCCTCAAACTTTCGCTTATTTAAAGTCTGCTACGATATGAGAGATTATTTTTATGACTAACGCCATTACATTATCAAGAGATGTTAAACCACTCTTAGCACACAAGGCTTGTTGGTGAATAAGGCAGTGGAATTCAAGGAAAGTATGTCCTACGTTTGTTTGAAATAAAAAATTAAACCTTTTTTTTCCACCATATTTGGAGCACCATCAATTACTGAAACAAATCTTTTCAAATGAATTTCTTTCTCACCAAGCGAATTTTTAACAGCTGTACAAATATCTGTGCTCTTTTTTAAATGGAATGGGAACACTCACGTTTGTTTGTAATACTTCATAATGAACTTTGTTCTTTTGAACTAAAATGCAAACCGTTTTGATCGACGATGTGGCCAAAATATTGTGCCCCGTGTCAATGGTTCGCCATCCCTGCTCTAGTATTTCATTTACACTATACAGCCCATTTGTCTTTAGCGAAAATGCAATCATATTGTTTAATTTTTCCTTTAATTCATATTTATTCTCAGTGACTTTTTCAGGTATAAATATCTTACTCTCAGAGGTGAGAGAATAGATGGACACACACACACACACACACACACACACACACACACACACACACACA
>JAPMOR010118471.1:852336-978337 GCA_026543865.1 Argiope aurantia | reverse complement strand
GTTCTGACGTTTTACTGTTAAATAAATATTCAATTCTTAATTAAGGAACATTTACATCGTGCTAAGTTTTTGAAAAACTTTTAAACCTTTTTAGATAAAATTCATTTTCAACTATAATTTCGAATTTTTGATACTCTAAATTACTTGATTAATTCGAGAAAATAATGAAATGTTTATTATTAATGCCCATCTGTTAAATGCTTTTTTATTTGTGCTGTTGAATATTATATAAAGTCAAAATATTCTTTGCTTAAAAATTCGTTAAACAGACATAAATTTAAAAAAAACCAAAAAAAAACAAAAAAAAAACAAAAAAAAAAAAAACACGTGTAGTTTCCGGATTTTGGGAATGAAAAACTGTCCGAAATTTTCACTGCTTACACGTCTAAATCCTTTCTAAAATAAAGCACTGATCTTATTTTGTGGGAAATATGCAAAGATATACTTACTTTCAAATTTAGAGAGATTTATCACAAATTTAGATGGGAACTTTTATTTTAAAACTGAAAATTTAATCAAAACAGAACAACTGTCAAATGTAAATACTTATCTAGTAGTATACCACCCAATATCATGACATAAAGAAATTAGCTAATCATGCACAATATTAATTTTTATTTGTCGGTAGTTGGACCATCGACTTTATGAGGAAGAGAAAGGAAACACAAGAAATTGAATATTTAAAATATCAAAAAAAAAAAAAAATGATGATGAACAAGAAAATAAAATTCGTTGCTTGCAATTGTGAGCTCTCGAAAAGAATGACATGTTTCAGTAACAAAGAACGTTTGAATATGCCGATGATTTATGCTGTATAAAATCGTAATACTAACCTATTTGTCAAAGAATGCGAACATCGTTTTCCAAATTTCGATCATTCTTCTAGGAAGTGTGTTCACAAAAGCTTTATATATTACAAACTACATGGTCCATATTTCCACGGGAAGAAACGTGGAGGATGGGGTGTATTATATGTGATGTAGAAATTGACATTTTAGTTTGTCAATTACCCTAAGACTAGAGTACTAACAATCAGTTCTGAATTAAACATTTTAAACATGACCATCTAGGGAATATTTTAATTTAAAAACTGGTACCCATACAGCATTCGACGAGTCCATGGAGTGTTAACAATAGTTATATAGGCAATTACGCGAAGGACTTTTAGAGTTGGAGTTGTTTATTTCTATTTCTTTAATTATGTCGATGTCGATTTTATCAACGTCATCAAAAAAATTTCTTCAATGGATTTTATAGTTTTTTAATGAGGCGATGTTTAGTGCGTATACTATGATTCAGTTTCTCATGGACGCCCTCACTTTAATAATTTCCTTAAGGATAATATTTTGGCTCCAGTCGATGACGTTAGTTACTTTTAGTAGCATATGTCCAAATTGGGCAAACATATATTAAAAGAGGTCTTAATATCATAATATAAATAAGCACTTTATTTTCCATAGACATTTCAGAATTTCAAAGGATTAGAGGATTGGATTTAAGGGAATTATCTTGTAATTTTCGTTTAATATAAGTTAAATGAGGTATCTTATTAAGAGCTCTATCAAGTATAACGTCTAAATATTTTACTTCCTGCAACTATTCTATTTTGTTGATTTTTATTTTCAATGTTTTATGTCTCCCTTCCTTTTTTTTTTATTTTAAAGTACAGTTTCGGCGTTTGTTACATTTATTGCAATATTCCAAACTATCTACTTCTTGAATGTGTTTATTCAATGCGTGGGTGATGAATCTTAAATTTCAATTTTTGACCAATATGGTAGTGTCATCGGAATAAATGCAAAGGTGTGTTTTGTGTATGTGTAGAATTTTATTAATAAATACTGAGCAGAAGGTTTCACTTGAAACATTCCTATTTTGTTACATTCGAAATTCATTTTGCTTCATTCCTATTTACGGTTACAATTAAAATTTGTGTATTGTCGTATTTTCCCCTGAAAAAATTATATCGTACCATAAGGCAGAGCTAAAACTCAAATAGTATGGGTCGAATGAACTAAGCCTAAATAAGGAAGGGAAAAAAAGAAGGGGGAAAAAAAACCCTTTTCTGCTTGCTTATTTGTGGTCTAAAATCAGGTTTTCTTTCTTTCTTTTTGGAACAAAGTATAAAAAAGAGCAAGGACAAAAGTTTTCATTCTGATACTTGGGATCTCTTCTCTTTCCATTTTTTCGATAGCTGCTATTTTCAAAACAGACACAATGCTAATGTTAGTCACCGTTAATCTAGCAGGAGATTTTATCTCCTTTCGTAAGACAAACTAATTGTACCCTTTGATATAGACTTCTAAATATTCAAAAAATTTTATTTGCCAATTTTCAAGTGTTTGTATATTTAGCTGTCATATATTTGTAAAACTCAGATATTTAAATTTCAATGAATTTTCCTTACAAATTTGAACAGTATTGGATCTGCATATCGTTAGGGTATTGCTTTTATATTTATGAAGAAAACAGAAAAAAAAAGAAAGAAAGAAATACTTTTCTTCCGAGAATTTAAAAGCTTCAAACTCAGTTCTTATGCTTAAAATTTCTTCTCCCTTATTCTCAGTTATTCAGTTTCTCTTAATTTAGTTCTCTTAAATTTAATTTTCATATACCGGAAAGTGCTTTGACCCTAGAATGCAAGACTTTCCTTTTTTTTTTTTTTACGAGAAAAATACATGTGTTTGAATGGCTGCATATAATTTAGGAAAATTATTTTTTTAAAAATTAGTTTATTTTTTCTGGTGAAAGTTGAACGAAACAATTGTAATGTGCCAATTGGCTACATTGTGAATTAAACAATATCCCAGGGACATAAATCACGTTATAACAATTCTGCAATAAAAACAGTCCCTTTTTACCAACATATTTTTTACAATGGAAATAAAATATTTTTATAGCATTTTTAACAGTAGAATTATTCAAACAACAGACACCTTCGTATTTTTCAAAATTTCCAGTTTAAATCTAATTCCGCTCTTGTCATATATCGGTATTTTCTGCAAATTTTTTATCAAAACGCATTTAAAAAAGGATTTGCAATCACTCATTGCTGTCCTTTAAAGCAGTCATGTGAAGCTTATGAATGGAAATAAAAATGTGTAGCCAAATGGCTGCATGATGCATTGAAGAGTTAAATATCATTTATATTTGAATACTTGGCCACTCGCGATTAAATATTTGATCAAAGGATTTGAATTTCATTGCTACAACGAAAAATACTGTATAAAACTGCAAATATGGTATGAAATGTCTGTTTTTTTAAATTGTCTGAATTCAAGAAAGAAAAAAAATTGCACGACCGCTAAACAATAGTATCATTAAAAAGACAGCTTTTTTCTTTAAATTTTAAAATGTTATGAAAACCAATTTTGTGTCGTAATATTTCGAAGATTAAAGGCATAATCTTGCATAAGTTTTAATTAAAATGTCGCTCAGAAGTCGCATAGTTTGGACGGGTTTTATACTAATAACTAGCAGCCTTTGGCGACTAGCCGGTTCGCCAGCATTACCGTTCGCTACAATTTTCAATTAAATATTTTAAGTAACTGGTCTCTTAATAGATTCTCAAACAAAACATTTTTAATCTTCAAATTTTGATAGTCATACCAAACTTATACTGTTGTTTAGATCGTTTCGTTCAATTTACTATACATAATTTACTAATTTGTTGTCATATCTGGTAAAACTTCAACTTTAATTTAAAGTGGAAATGATGAAATTGCAATTAATATAAAGATATATTTTAATAAAACAAAGATATTTTATTTATCATCTTTATTGTTATTTATTTATTATTATTGAATATGAGTATTGCAAACAGAATTGCTCAGTATTTAAGTCTTATGTGAACTACAAAATATTTTTCATAATTTATGTAATATCTCAAAGAATAATTCAATAAAAATTTCTCAGATTCAGCATAAAATTCAGTTTTCAGTTTTGCTTTCAAAAGGATTGAAATGCAATCAATAATATTTTGTTCCGGCCTATAAATATATTTCAAAAATTATGAAGTCTAAATTTAATGCAGTAAGGCATCATATTCTGAGAAATATTCTGGACACACCAAATTTTAAATAAATGAATGAATGTTTCTATTTTCCACGATCAACTAAGACTTATTTATGAAATTTTGAATGTTAAAAATTTAGAAAAACTCAACATTTTTATAATCTTAGGCCAATTAATCTTGAGAAACCTGCGCGCTGATTGGCGTATTTTCTTTGAAACGATCGATGGAAAACCTAAAATTATCCTTTTTATATTGAATAGTGATATTCAAATTTTCATTAATCAGTCAGTTTAAGTGATTGATTTAGTTAATTGGAAATTAACTCTTTTTATTTAAAATTTTAGTGTTTCAAGAATATTTTGTCAATCGTGATTTCCAAAGCAGAAGCTTTATTAAAATAAAAAATTCGTTATTTATTAGAGCATTTATTGAATCAAGTTACATAAAATATAATCATTTTCCATTTAGACCATTTTAGCATATCTGTGTCTTACTAAAGGTTTACAAATTAGCTGTGTGGCCCTGATTTGAATGGATATCCTGTTCATATTAAACAAAACTTGCCTTAAAATAAAACTGATTTATTGGATTAATAATATGGAGAGTGTAAAAGATCATAAAATAATTTTTCTTGAATTTATTTTTTAGAAAAAATATTTCATATTTGTTTCATTTCCTACAGACACGTGCCGAAAATTATATTTTTGCAGATTTTATTTCCAAAAAGATTTAATTTATTTTTAATTGGAGCTTTAATCAATGTGATGGCAACACTATGAAAAAAAACTAATTTTTTCCCATGAATGCGAAACGTGCTCGTGCAGCTTAAATTTTATTTTTATTTTGTACGAAAAAAATTGTTGAAAAATATAGTTAAAATATTTATTTAAAAATTCATTAAAAATAGAAATTTAATTTTAAGGTTAAAAACATTAGTATCATTTAAAAGATAAGTTTTTGATCTTTAACTTCATGTAAAATTCTTTTTTGTGCGGTAATATTTTCGGAAGTTATAGCAGAAACACGTCAAAATTTCGCTTAATTTTTAAATAAATAAAATTATAATTATAAATTCGAAAAAATAACCCCCAGGTGCACATTCCCGGCCTCCAAGGTATACACGTGCCAAATTTGGTAGCTATAAGTTGAATGGTCTGGCCTGTAGAGCGCCAACACACATTGAGCTTTATTATAAGTATAGATAAACCTTCTAAAAAAACTCTTCTCACATAAAATGAATACTTCAAAAATCATAAAATCACATGCATGCCTAATGTTATATTTCTTTAGCATAACCTCCGAAATATATTCCATCGTCAACTAAATAGAAAACGTTTTTTATCAATCTAATTTTGTTCCAGGAATTAACATTATTTACAGATACACAAGCAAATTAAAGACAACAGTGGAATGTAAAATATTTTTTTTATTTCTAATACTGTAAAAATCAGATCATTGAGAAGGAAATGCAATGGAAAGTAAATTCATAAATATGACTGTTTATTTCAGCCATTTTAAGAATGTAATCTTTTTCGCAATGGCCTTGATAGTAAAGTATCATGCGGGCGAAAGTATTTTGAAACCTAAAGGAAGAAACCAGAAGGAGGACAGCAGGAAAATTATGTTTAAAAAATAGTAAAAGATATTCTTAAAAACTAATCACCACAATTTTTCTAAGCTTCTACACAGTATAAGGCATTACTAACATCTAAAATATCACTATTATGATAAAAGCACCACATCAGAATTTTACAAAGACAATGAAAAACACTAATTTAAATTATTCGCGTGACAATTTTATCACCACAGAAAGCATTTACGTAAACAAAATTTAATAAGACAGTAATACACTAAATTGATTTTTAAGGTTTTGAAAATTGTCTGTAACTTTATTTATTTATATATGACTAAAACATTGGAGTAAATCTATTAACAACTTAAACATCGATATATATATATATATATATATATATATATATAAAATATTTACTAATTTAAACTAAGTTTCCTTTTAGAACAACAAATTTATGGAGACATTAATATAAAATGAGACAATGTTTGATCCCTAGAAACAAAGAAAACATTTTTTAAATGTGTAAGAAAGAAAGAACAAAATAAAACAACTAAAAGTGCAAATAACTTTTCGATGGTATATTTAACATACTGATAACAAGAAACATTTTTTAAAATTTATTTTTAGAAGCCATGCATGCAATGCATGTATGCAATCTATCTTAAAACCTGGAATATCGACGCCCCAAAATGACATATTGAAACAATATATCACATTAGTCTACTTCATACTAAACACATTTTTGAAAAGCAATTTGAAGAATTCAGTACTCATAGATACTCAGATTTCCATAAAAACTGCTTACTTCGTTGTTTAAATTCTAAAATATAATACGTACAAAATCCCCACTTTTATTTTGGATATATAAGTTATTTCAAAATATATCTCTTGCTGTTTCTTAATGCGCTTTTCCTTACAGATACAAAAGTATGCAAGTAAAAGAAAGTTGTTTCCCTGACTTATTCTTTTTTAATGCAATGGTTCGATGAATATATAAAGAATTCTCAATAATTGTTTATCTTTGTTGCAAACGCATTTGAAGATTTTCCTTAAATCAGATACGTCTATTTACATGGTATTTATAAATGGAATAAAGTACTTAATAAGTATACCGCTTTATTAATAATTACTTAGTTAATATTTAATAACTTTAATAACCTTATTATTTTTTTTAATTTCACAATTCTAACTATACGGCAGATGAATTGTACAAGATAAATTAACATTCTTATTTGGTAACTCTTAATGACATACATTGACAATAAAAATATTTATATTGAAGAATATGATATTCGCTAATAAGGAATTTTTCGTGACCTTATTCAGAGATAGATCGTAATCGTAATAACAATTTAAAAAAAAACACTTCATCAGAATGATTTTGGTTCAAAATTTTATATATATAAGCATTATTCCCTTCATCAGCTAAACACATAAAAAGAAGGATTTTATTCTAGTAGTAAGAAATGACTACATTGCCATACTATTAACAAATGTTTAATTTTGCCATAAATTAAAAAAAGCAGTTAAGTTTTAAGTCTCATATTGAACAATGAAGAATAAAAGCAAGAGATGTAGTATAATATATTGTGGAAGCACGGATTTTGAGAAGGTCAAATGTACATTAAAATGATTCGCAATCAGTGAATTAGCTGATTAACAAATCCAAAAATGTACAAAATCTTATAAAAAGTACTCTATTTTTCAACAATAGCACCTGCTTCAAACTTGATTTTTCACGAAAAACTAGTAACACTTCGTTCCCTTACAGATTACATTTGTTCAACTAATTTTTTAAGTATATAGGTTTAAGAAGTATTTAAGAACATAAAAAGATATAAGTAACGATAAATTACATCTGGAAACAAATATTTGTATAACATAATTTCAGAGGCTTTACACTGATACACTGGTGTCTACAAGTTGAGCAACAAATGTACTCTTTGAAGTTATTTAAAAATAATTGCCAATAATATATTACAAATTTATGTATAATGTACTATTGCAGCACGTAAGAATTAGTCATAAAGTGACTTTTAAAAGCTTAAACTGTCATTTTTTAAAGTAAATATGAAACTGGCCGATTATTTTTAATTAGTATTTTCGTCCACAGAAGTATAGTTTTTAGCAGAAAATTCTTACGATTGATTGATTACCAAAAAATAGTTAACGATATCATCTAGATGCTAAAATTAGATCAAGATACCTCAGTAGGCTTGTTACTGGTCAGATTCAAGCGGATGTCGCTCAGTGAGTGTCTCAAATAGTGGTATTAAGGTTATGGAACAATGACAAGCTACAAGTATCATCACTGGGAAGATCGTCTAGAAGTTACGAACCCTACAAATGATCCATGCACAGCATTTATTGTACGGCGCCATTCAGCCAATGGCTGGAAAACTCTTCTGGATTTCACTGCTGCAACAAGAACGATAATTTCAATGAAAACAGAATCAGATAAAAGGGAACGACCGCAATTCGCTGTTTCTTCTAGAATACTCAAGTTCAACATTATTTTTCTTTACGTTGCTTAAAAATATTTTTCTTCATTAAACTCTCAAATATAAATAACGGGATAATATGGAATTTTAATAACACCGCTAAAGAATCAGAAAAATTTCTCAATAATAAGGAGCGTAATAAGCTGTAGTCGAGGTGAAACAGGGAAAAATGAAAGATATTTGGTGGAAATGAGATTTGGAATATGTCAAATAATTCAGGACACTATAGAACAAGTGAAACTAGTTATGTACTCTACACTAAAAAGGCTTAAATTCAGTCAAATTAGTACTATATTTCTTAATTGCACATCTTTCCACTGACAGAAGCATAAAGTGTTTAGCAATTAATAAATAAAATGTATAAAGATTTCTGATGTTAAAAGCAAGTCTAAAATAACAAGTCAAGTTTGTTAAAAAAAAAAAGTACAGGACAGATACCCAAAAGAAAAATCGGAATTCAGGTATTTTATAAAAAAGAAAATACGATTCATTAATGATGTCTAATAATTACTAACCGGCGTCATGGCAAAGAAGTAGCGCGTCTTCCCCGTGATCTGGGCGTCCTGGGTTCGAGTCCCGGTTCGGGAATGGTTGTTCTTCATCTTTTCTCTTTCTGAGATGTGTGAATGTGCCCCCCTGTAAAAAGAGGCTGTGCAAGCGAATGTGGTGCATGAGTAGCAAAATCGTACTCTTGTCTCTAGTTGGCGCTACTAAAAAAACAAGAGACGCTACCTCTCGGCTTAAATCGCTGACTTCGAATCAGCGGGTTTGTCCATGGCACGTGCCATCAGAAACAACAACAACAATACTTACTAAGAAGTGGACATTTAATTCGGGATTTGGGAGGGGGCTTAAAAGCATATATCCCTTTATCATTTTATCAGCAAAAAAAAAAAAAAAAAAAAAAAAATGAAGAAAAAATCTAATTCAAATAAGGTAATTAGGTTTACCTTATATTCCAGGACCGCCACTCTAGATGAGTAATAATATCACTTTTGCACAAATAATCCACATTCTTCAAGACGCAATATTTATCACGCAAATAAATAAACACAAATAACACTTAGCATTAAAGGCATCTTAAATTTCAGATTACAATCTAACCCAAAGACCATGTGTTGGAGCTTTCAGTAGAAGGTCTTGGTATCAGCTGGTTGGAATACATACAGCGGCGCTGCTGTCGGATTCCTAAGTTCAAGATGGGAGGAGTTTGCGACACCCTTAATCATAAAAATGCAATAGCATTTTAAAAAATTTATTTTTGGAGTTCAATCCATCTTTTCGTTTTTCTTTTTTTATATAATGATACAGCATTTAAGGGAGGGAGAGGGAGTGGGTAGCAAGTGATTTAACAATATGCTATTTCAACCATTCTGGGTGAAAAATATCTTTCAGTTTGAAAAACGAGAATTTGTGAATTTTTAAAGCTGAAAGTTAATTAGCACAAATTAGTTACTTTTTCTCATATTACTGAAGTAAAAAATGTGAAATGAGTTCTACCTACTTAGAAATGCCCATTATTCAACCTCTAATTAGATATAGTGCAAAATTAATTGAGATTTTTAATTATTTTTCGAATGATAAAAGTCGTTTGTTGAAATCAACAGTTAAATCAGACTGGCATATTCATCGTGTTTCTGTTGATTCTGAAATATTTCTAAGAATCAACTAAAATATCAGCTAAATTTTTAAACATGGTAAAACATTCCAAAAGAAGAAGAAGAAGAAAAGAATTTACTAAATTAAATTGCTTCTTTATCTTTGAAGAATTTGAAAATCTCTTAATGATTTTCCAGTTAATGTCAATCATCAAATATTAAGTTAATATCTGATGATTGACATTAACTTTATTAAATATTGAACAGTTGTAAAGTTCATTCAATTATATGAGAGTTTTATTTTTCTGGCACTACCTGAAACAAATTCATTAAAGATATCTAAAGCAAGGAAATGAGCTCTAATGAATAAAATACTAGTCATGCACCATCCAAAGAAAAGTTTCGAAAAGAAGATATAGCACTATGTTAGAAAATTTTGGTCGCAGTTTAAAATATTCAGCACATTTTCAATTGAAAGAATATTTAAGTAAGGATGCTATTCATGAGCATGTGAATTCCAACAATTTTCTATTTACACACTTTCATCATTCAGAATCTTTCGGCTTTCAATAATATGTTCTTAAAGGGAAAATTTTAAAACAGAAATCTTTTTAAATCCTTTTTCTTTACACATTTCACCAAGCTTATCAATGTAGAAACTCAACAAGTTTTATACATATCACAAAAAAATACATTTCAAAAAACTTTTCATAACAATTATGTGAAAAGTTCACATATAATAAAATTATCTCGCTAGATAAGTGAACTATCACCAAAAAATCAAGTGATATGCATAATAATTATTGCTCTTTTTAACATCCTAATATACAAAATATAAAATTTTAACTGGCATAAAATTTATTAAACACAACGGGAAATAATTGGCACTTTCACCATAGTTACAAGAAAGCACTTAAGAAATATAACATTCTTCAATTTTTCTGATGTATTAAGTATATAACTAAAATTAATTGAATTATTATTTATAAACTATGTCAATGATCAGCAGCTATAAAATTAAAATAAACAAAAACACATAATTTACAGCTACTGTCGAGAAATAGAAGTAAGGAATGCTAGAAAAAAGGCACATCTCCCCCTTAAGAATACACTTTACAACAATTATTTACAATTCATCAATCTACTATATTTTTCAAACAAAACTTTACGTTTGGACCCTTCAAAGCAACTATTCAAGATAATTTCTATATTGATAAGGAAAAAAAAAAAAAAAACTAGCAGGAATATAATATATCACGAGGCATAAAATCCTGATATGAATTTTTTTTTTTTTTTCTAATAAAGGAAAGTCCTGAATTTAGCTCTCACAAAATGCGATCTTTTTTTTACACAATAAATACACGGCCAGTCTTCAGTTTTATGATTCAAAAAAAGTCTTGCATTAAAAATATAAGCTCAGCGTGTGTATATATATATTACACACAGACAGAGATTTCTGTAATAACCCCTTTTATAGCAGATCACATTTTAGGAGGGCCAAGTTCTGCACATTGTCTTTAGCCAGGAAAAAAATCATTCCTATTAACCATAAGTTCTTACTCCATTATCTTAAAAGCAAACTGAAACCATGTACGCTTGCAGGACTATGCCAATTAAAGTGAATAGGAACATCATTAATTTTGTAGCCTCAAATGATACAATACATTTTTTATATAAAATTTGAATGTCATTTTTCATATTTGAAATAAAGGTTCCACTAAGAGATAAGCAGAATTTTCTGTTACACATAATTCAACATGAGAATAGTCGTATTTGATAACATATTCATACTTGCAAAATTGTAATTTTATATGGAGTATTACAACAAAAAATCTCAGTTCAAAAGCATACAAGTATATTTCAGAAATGAGTGAAAAAAATTCATTTTAAATAGAAAGAATTATACGAGTTGCTTAACATCTCAAATATAAAATGAGCATATTTAAAAAAGAGAATTTTCAATTAATTATAAATACATAAAATAAGTGAGTATTTAAAATTTATGAAGACTTAGGTCAGGTTAAATTAAGACGAAAATTTCAAGACATTACTAATAATATGACTAGCTGCAGCAAGACAATCACCTTGAACGAATCTCACAAAATTATCTCCAACTAAAGGCCCAACAGCATATATTCCTGGATAATAGGTACTTTCATGACTGTAAGGGTTTATATTAATAGGATTTCTTTTACAATCCACAGGTTTTTCTGCATCAATACCAAGTTTTAAATCTTTATTAGGTAAGTAAGATAAATCAGGATGTCTACCAATAAGAACAAGAACATGGGAAACTTTGCAAACTGAAATGACATTATTGTTTTCAAAAGATGTAATAATGACTGTACCATCAGGTTTGATTGAATGTATCTTTGAGCAAGGAAATGCCTTGTAGCCTTCGTAATAAACACGATTTGAGTCTTTCATCATTTGATGAACTTTGTGATATTCCGGATATATATCTTGAGGAAGTTTGTTAAATATAAGATCAGGATCATTGACAGAACGTCGAAATACATGAACAGTCGGAATGCCGTAGAAACGAGCAGTAATCACAGCATCTGCAGCACTAAGTCCAGCTCCCACAATAAGCAACTGATCAGAATTGGGTGAAAGTTTCTTTTTATACATCATATATTCCAGATCTGCTAAAGAATGCAGAACAAATGGCAAATCTTCACCATCAACATTCAATTTATTTGGTCTGTCTGAATTTCCAGTTGCTAATACAACATGAGGAGAAATGTATCTAAATGTCTTTTCAGGTATAGATGATTTATTCTTTATTAATCCAGAAACTTGCCAGAGAGTTTTATAACCCAGATTAAGAGCTACTTCCTCACTAACAGGAGAAACTGATGTCACAACAGAATTATTTAAAAAATATGAATTTAATCCTTGAGATTTTACATAAGATGCATAATATTCAGCAACTGTTTCAACTGTAGCACGTTTCTGCCGCAAGCCTGACTGCATGGAATGTAACCTAGTGTATAAACATTAAATAAATTAAAACATTATAAAACAAATATAAGTTATATTTTTCCTCAAAAAAAATTAAGAACACTTTTATAGAAGGAAATTCAAAATAATAAACTAAATAAATTGAAAATAAAGCCTGATTTCGAATCAATAAGATAAAATGAAAGATTTTCAGTTATTTTATTTTCTTTACGAAGTAATTCTTCTAGAGCCTCCTAACAGTTATTTAACATTTCAGATTACAACAATTTACTTTACTTTATATTTAAAATAATACATAAAAAAAAGATTCATCTAAAATACAACTGATTGTTAGAAAACATTTAAGTTTTTAAACAGAGCATTTTCGATACCAAAGAGTAGTAAATTCGATGATTTTAGAATTAAAAGAAAGATAAATACGTTAAAACTGGTCCCATGAGAAAACTCTTAAACAGTAATTTTTTTTTTTACATTGCTTGCCGCCTTGCATCTCGTAATACAATTTACATGTAATACCTTCAGCAAAAACTTATGGCAAATAAACTTAAATAAAGATATTTATTTATTTAGTTATAATCAAACAAAAGAGATCTACTTCTATTTTTATGTTTATCTGACTAATCATAAAAATAAAATGTAGGAAGATTTTATTCAGAGTAGAAGTCTTTGCAATATCCTGCAATAAAAAAAAATCAATTAAACGATCTTTTATGAAGTTCTCCTATAGTTTTGCTACCATTTACTTCTCATGTACTACACTAAAAGAATACATTTTGCAGTTCTACTATTTATAGACTGAATCATAGGATATTTCTTAATATCGTGCAGGGTCTCATTTTGTCTGGTGAAATGTAGCAAGTTGATGTGCCATTATTTCAACAAGTCATTAGCCGTCTTCTGGAGAAATACTCTTCCATACTGTCTCTACAGCCATAAATAACAGTGAAAATATCACAGAATTTTCTGCACGAACTGATCTCTCTATTATGCCATGTAACAACTTTACCATCTGGCAAGAAGAAGGGGGGGAAAACCCCCACATTGCTTCGACTGAGCAAGAATGAGTAGGGAGAACCAGAGCCGGATTATCAAACACACAAAGTAGGCAACAGACTGGGCTCTCATCTTTAGCAAGGGCATAGGCCTCAAAAAAATGCTACAGCATTTTCAGAGTAATTTAATTTTGTACTTTCACTGAATTTATAAAAGGCTGTGCACTCGAACTTATTCAAACTAGAATCAAGAACCGTTTAAATTTTAAAACATTGTTCCTATTTGCCTTTTGTGTTTTATTAAGTTACTTAGTAATCTTAAAACAATATTTAATTTTATAATTTAAAAAATGTCCAATAATTAAATAGTATTTAGAATATTATAATGCTTTGTTTTTTTATTATTCTATATAAATTTCAATTTTAATATTGCATTTTGTTATATTGAAACTTTCTTTTAAGTGATTCAGAGCTTAATGTTCTGCTATTTCAGTTTTTCAAAATTCTCTACTTAAAACTGATTATATTAAAATCAATAAAAAATCCAGTAACGGAAGGCGGAGAAAGAAAAAAGGAAGGCCCTCGAATAACACCAGTCTCGAGGGTAATACCAACAAAGAGAGCACGTTTTTTTGGCGGCAGTGGAATTTCGCCATAATGATGTTTTCCTGCAGCATGGTTCGGTAGAATAATATTTTAGCGTTACAATTCCCGTATTATTGTGCTTGTTTGTAACTGAGTCTTATCCACGTAAGAATGACCATGATAAAAATATAAATGCTAAAAATATGAATTAAAAAAAAAACTTTTGTAGATTCATTGGTGTTCTTCTACGGCCCAAGACTATCCTCCCGGACAGATATAAAATATGTCCAACAGTGATTGTTATTGTTATTTACAATGTCACATTACTGTTCGTTAATACTGCCTACTAAATACACACATTGCTAGTCTCAGTCATTAAGCAGAAGCAATCGGCCACTGTGTTATCCATGGTGGAAGATGTCTGAAATTATTTAATATTGGCGTGGATTATTGCGGATCGAAGAATGATGAATTGCCTAACAATTTCAGAATTTTCTACTTCCAACAAGCATTTCGTCCTTTAAGTTTTAATTTTTGTCATGCAGTTTTATAACCGTCAGAATAAATAACTTGAGTACAAATAACAGTCCTGAAAATATACTACCCATTCATGCATTTCTTATGTGATACTATTGCCAGCCGTATATTGGTATATTGCTATCCTAAAACATTTAGAATATCCATGTAGTTAGAAAAATTAACATATAATATTAAAATGAGATAAAAAAAGATGTTCGAATATTAGAGAGAATCTATTAATTGAAAATGCTAAAACATAATTATGCTTACTAAATTTTCTCTCAGTCTGAAAAAATATTATAGTAGATATCCAAGTTAGCCGCCCATTTTTCTGATAAAATTGGAAAGTTTAATAGACAATTCACAAACTGAAAATATTTGCGAAAAAATTAACTGAAAATATTTGTCTGACGTGTGGTATAAAAATGACACATTCATGAGCCTGAAATAAAATAAAAACCTCACCAGAATAACATTATAATGCTTTTATATAAACGAAAGTTCATTTCCATTTATAATAATTACTAAAATATCACTTCACAGCACTATATTTTAGAATTTAATATTGTGAAAGGATTATAAATTGTACCAAATATTGTAGTGAAGAATATTAATAAGGAACACATGCCAAGTCTGTCATTTTAAGGAATAATATTGTTAAAAATTTACATTAAAAAATGTGTTGATTAATAGATAATAATTAATGCATAAAAAACAAAGTCATTAATGCACATTTCTTCTTTACAAAACATAACTTTAAAAAAGTTTTTAAGAATAATACAATCAAAATATAACTTTTTTCGATCACATTCTGAAATAACATCAATGAAAGAAATCAAAAATGAACTGTGCTGCTTAACCTGATATATTCATACCTAATTCTGCGGTCATCCCATTCCCTTATACTAAGATTTGGAAGTTCCATCCATGATCCAAGGCTTATAGTTAAAGTAGAACCGTCCATTTTCTAAAATAAAAGTTTTAATTTTAAATGCATATTGAATATATTTAAATAAAAAAAATTCGATAAAAGTTTTGAGCTTTTTTTTATATCACTTGTTATAACAAAGGCAAGTAAAAATGAAAAGAAAATGAGATATTAGGACAAAAAATAAATTGAAATTTATATTGAAAATTGAAAAAAGATGATTATACCAACTAACACTTTTTATAGAAACTCACTAGCTTTCAGGTTAAAAAAAAAAAAAAAACTCTGGCTAAAAAGATATTGTATGTGTTTTTTAACAATTAGCATTTAACTGGATTGCCAAAAAACATGATTCTTTGATGTTTTTTGACTCATATTTCTTTCATTCTCATAAACTCATTTTTTACAGTATTATGTTGTTCATATGAATGCAATTACTGCCTATTTTAGATACAATCATCTCACTACAGTGCTGTTTTATAGATGAGAAATAGCTCAAGCAGCAAAACAACACATAACAGATTAAAAATCAAAATTAACGGGAGAATCCAGCATATTCAATTCAATCTAATAAAATGCATGTTAAAAAGAAGTTGCTTTAAAAACCAAAAACCGCTGCATTATTAGAAATAATTTGGAAAAAATGTCCAAAGTTGTAATATAAGTTAAAATAATTAATTAAAATAATTTATAGCTATAACTAAATATACATTCAGACAAAAAAAAAACTCCATTTCATCTTATGATGAATTGAAGGAAGGCGTAATTAGTACCAAGTGAAGATTTTTTATTTGAAGTAAATGAATTATGGAGAAATGTATTTAGTTCAAATTTTTTTAAAATATTTTCAAATATCTACAGAATTAGTAATTCAACTTTTCACAATTTAAAGGTTTCGTAAAAATGAAAATTTAAACGTAAAATTATAAGCAGAAATTACGATAACTGTAAAACTACATCTGTTATATATTTTAATTTAAATGCCAGAAATATCTTTTTAAAAGTAATGTAAACTTAAGTAACATAAACAATAAAAATATCTATTATACCTGCCAAGATCCACCAGGAATACCTTTACCAATAACAACATGGTTCACAGCATTGTCAGGATTAAACTTCCATGATATCACAGATGCATTCTCAATTCCTACATCCGCCTGCGGACGAACTAAAGTATCAAATAACACAGACACAGGATTAAGAGATCGACCTTCAAGACCTTCTGAAAGACTAGCTAGATCCTGCGAATAAAAAAATATACATATATATTTTAAACATTTATTTTTATGTAATGCAACATACTACAATTAAATATATTTATATTATAAAAAAATAAATTGTCACATCTACAGAATTTTGTTTTTAATAAGCAACATATACGTCATAATGGACGAAAAGTTTTTATTTATTTATTTTTAAGTCTTGAAACAAAATTTTTCAAAAACATCTTTAAAATAAAAAGTCCAGGCAAACATGCACCCCAAACAAACAAGCATGGAAGGAGGATTAGCTAATTTTACTCATACTTCTGGGGCAGAATTTAAAGTTAATCATCCATTTTCCTAATGACAGAAAGCATCTCCATCATAGAATGCGCAATATATGGGACGAAACATAATGATCCAATGATCTTGCCTTTGAGATATGTGAAAGACAATCAAGTTTAAACACGTTACTAAGTTTTAGAGAGCATTGTCTACACATAACACTGATTTTAATCGTCGAAGTGGGCAATTATCTTGACCTCTTAAATTTGAGTTCTAAATAAATGCTTTTAAACCAAAAGATGTATTTTTTTAATATATAAACAAAATTTTGCATTTACATTTTGTCAAATACCATTTAAGCCCCGTTCCCATGGCCCATGTGTGCCTTTCGTCCGGAGCATTTTTCCCTCTTTCCTTTCATTTCAAGTTATTCGTTGCTCTTTGTCAGTTCATTTTACCGACAATTATATCCACAGCTGTCGACCGAAGAGTGGTCTTAAAATCAGTCAGATGGCAGATACACGACCATATCCAAAAGGCAACGGATCAAAGGAATCGATAATAAAGGGATTTACTGAGAGTACATCTGCTTACAGAATGTGTTTTAAAAAAGATTTTATAACTTAGATGTGTTATAAAAAAGATTTTGCTGAACATTAAATAACAAAACAAAAATTTTATATTTTACATAAATTTTAAAACAAGTAAAAAATAAATTACCTGTTGCACAAGAGATTTATCGCTATTTTCAAGTCGATACTGCAAAAAGTCAATAGGGTGTGGTAGTCCATTATAATATGGCCAGTTACCACTTAAAATGTATGACAAAGTTATGCCAGATGGTCCATTACCTACATGAAGAAAAAATATAAAGTTACACAAAAAATTTACGTTATTCTCAAAATATTACTTAAATTGGAATTACTTTTTATTTTTTTTAGCGAAATTTTACATAAACTGCTGAACACTTCTGAAACTGGAAGAATTTTTTAATTTGTTAAGACTGGTAAATAAAGAGAAAATTTGATCACTGAACCGTTGTTGTATTTCAAAGAATAAACCAGAATAGTTCAATTTCAGATTAATAATTAATTCAGAATGGAACTTTGAAATCAATACACAGCATTTTCATGAGTATTTACAGAAGGTTTTACCTTCCCCCCATAAGCAGAATTGCTAAAAACTATCATAATGTAAAATGATCGATATACATATCGATAATATAATGATATACAGTACTGTGCGAATTAATTGGGACAAACATATTTTTTAAGAAAATTGTTCCTTTCTCGAAAGATTTCTGCCTCAAACCGGTTTCAACTGCATTTTCTTACAACGCGCGACTGCCCTTGACTAGTCTAAACCAGTTTGACCACGTGACCATGACATGTCAGAAATTTTTTCCCTTCAGTTGCTGCAAGAAGTGGTCGCTTGTGTGAATTGTCTCCTTTTGATGTGTATTTAAAAAATGGATATTACTCCCAGGTAAAGGACTAGAATTGTTACCATTAGTCAGCATACTTCTATGATTGTGAGGGATATTATTGCAGCAGTTGGAGTTGGAAAATCCAGTGTTTCTAGGATTATTATTCAGCAAATGAATTTTGGGATAGTGTCTCCAAATCGAAAGAATAAATGTGGACGCGAACGCAAGACCACACCTCCAACAGGCAAATTTCTCGTACGAAATAGTACAATGCATCTTTACAAAACAAGTAGAGATCTCCAGAGAGAATTATTAGCTACTGGTGTGAGCGTTGATTCATAGACAGTTCGATGAAGGCTTATTGAAGCTGGGAGATTTGTAAGAAAACCAATCGAAAAACAGTTATTAACACCTGCAATGAAGAAAAAACATTTGGATTGGGCCAGGAAATATCAATCCTGGACTGCACAAGATTGAAAGAAGGTTGTATTCAGCGACGAAACGCATTTTCTTGTTCAGAATTTCGACCAAGATTTGTCAGGCGAAGTGGTGGAGAACCTATCAGGGAACAACATCTTATTCGAACAGTTAAGCACCCTCAGAAACAGATGTTTTGGGGTTATTTTACTTCTGGAGGACCTGGCAGCTTAGTACCATTTGAAGGGATGATGAATTCTAAACAATACATTTCTATAATAGAAAGCAAAATTGTGCCTATGATGCAAACGTTCGCTGGTGGTGTTGGTATCTTTCAACAAAATCTTGCTCTATGCCATACTTCTAAGCTAACAACGAATTTTTTTCAAAAAAAATAATTAATAAATAAATAAAAAATAACGGTTTTGGATTGGCCTGGTAATTCTCCTGATGTAAATCCCATCGAAAATCTGTGGAGCATTGTAAAGAGACGCGAGTGTAAAACTGACTACTCAATAAAGAAAACAATGATTGAGAATGCTATAAAAGTTTGGTTTCGTGATGACGAGATCAAAAATTTATGTTCTAATTTAGTGGAATCCATGCCAAACCGTGTACAGGATCTCATTCAAGCTAGAGGAGGGCATATTTTGTATTAGATTGCTATACCGTGCATGTAAATTAACCTATACTAATTGAACAACATTTGTGAAAATTTTTGTATTTGTCCCAATTAATTCGCACAGTATTGTACATGCCGATTTATAAAAATATTAATAATAATGTAACTTTTTCAACAATCTCAAATTATTACTTTTAGAAATTAGTATTTTTATGTAAAAAAAAATCACAATTATAATTGGGTGTTTCTGTTTTTATACTTTTATTCATATTTTACTTATAAAGTAAGATATGAATATGATTTTTTTTATAAATATAGACAAGTAAATCTACTATTAGTTTCTGCATTATATATAAGCTTGTATCCAACATTTTAAAAATGCTGATAAAATTAAGCTGTTTCTAAGATAATTTTCTGTTAAAACAAACCAAGTAAATACTGTTTACATTTCAAGTTTGGCAGTTTAGTAAAACTAAATAATATTTAGTAACTCAGTAAAAACATTGTACTGATTTTTATTTTATTTTATAATGATCTTGGAAAGACTATGCGGCGCAGCATACACCTTTTTTTTTTTTTTTCAAGCATTTTGTTTTGACAAAGAAAGCATTTAACGTAGTTTAAAAGCAAAATTTTACTAAACAAAACAGTCTTCTCTTATCTGAAAATTTAAAACATAGATAAATTCAGAATTTAAAAAAACTTTAATCATGAATTAAATTTAGGTAACATTTCAATGCAATTAATTTGTTTTGCAATGCAGTAGTCATTAAAATTATTTTTATCTAGATAAAGCAGAATAATGATTATTTTTAAATAATATTATTACTTCCTTCATTGTTTTGGCATAGTAGAGTTTTGATGTCAACAATTCTTGCACATAATAATGCATTGCATATCCATTTCCACACACTTTTTAGCAAAGCACTTCTTTTCACAGTCTTTATTTCATCTACAAATAATTAATTGGCATATTTTCTTCTAGTACTTTCAATGAGAGGTGGTTTTGTTTCCATTATAACAGCAACATCCCTAATTCATAATTGGAAAATGACTAGATGAAATATAGAATTTTATGTTTACTAGCTGCTATGTGAATATCATACTGTAATAGCAGATACAGACTTTGACATTTAGTTTTACAATGGGATCGTTTTCAAAAGCATTTCCATTTATTCTGTGGAAAAACATTCAATTTTTTTTTATGATGGAATTTTTATCCTAAAAATCAGAACATTTATCCTGAAATTAAAGATTTTTAAAAATAAAGAGCAAGATGCAAACAATGTATATCGCATAAGAACCGCAAATAACATTAATTCATTCTTGAAAAACATTTATTAGCTCACATTATACACATTTTTCAAGATTTGTAATAAAAATTTTAATTGGCTAATATTATCTTGAAATGGCTATATCCCGGTAAAATACTTAATCCTAATATCATTAGTTTCAAATATTGAAATCAAGAATTTCACATACAAGGACAACATTCAAGGATCATAGAAAAAAGTGCAAATCGTTCTTCTTGTTTCTTTTTTTATCAATATTTTCATTAAAACAAAATACGTACTATGCCTGAAAATATAAAAATTTATTCATAAAACTGAGTACGAGAAGTTTTTTCTACATTGATATGAAATATAAGAGTAGATATTTACAAAATCTGAATATTATATTTCAATTTGATACATTTCCTATGTGTGATTCATGTCTAAAGAGCATATAGTGATATGATGTGTGAGGAGACTACTCGCATTCATTCCAGAAATACAATCATAACACAGATAGAAAGGGCATTTCTAACAGCACTTTCCAATATCTTGAATAGTATACAAGGATATTTCTGAAGAATCAATTATCAGGAAAAGAGTACTTAAAGAAGTTTTAAGTTACCTACTTAAGATTTTTATACAGTTACTAATAATGCTCAAAAGTTTAGTTAATCGACAGTTCAATTTATATCACAACATACAGCCACTTTAAAATGGTGAGTATATTAAATAAAGTAAATGAAGCCAATAAATGTCTTAAAATGTATAATTTCAAACATTTTTTACTTGCTTTAGTTATAGCATGCTTTATAATAGTTATATTTTTGCATTTTTTTCTACATCAGAATACAATTTTTCTTAAAGAACAATTGATTATTCCAATTATGATTTACTGTAAAAGTTACGGAAGTTTTAATTTTTCAGCATATATACAAAGACTTAAAATAAAAGTATTTACCAATAACAACAGCATCTTTGAAAATTTCTTTTTCCATAGATGTTAAATTGAATAGTATTAACTCAATTGAAAAAAATAAAATGCTCCAAGTTCCAACTAAGGTTATTTTATTAGGTTACCTGAAAAAGAAAAGAAAAGAAATGTTTAAAGAATAATTTTGCCAAATTAATCTTAATATCATTTGTATATTCATTTATCATTCTTAATATCAGCTTAATATTGTTTATATCACATTCATACACTGATTTATCTCCTTAAATTTTTAGGAATTTCAAAACACCCATGCATCCTCTTACAAGTCCTAAAAAAATAACTCCAAATCAGATCAATTATCCCAAAAGCATTTCATTCTGTTTTCTTATAGATTTAATGATATTTGAAAATAAAAATAGTCTAAGATAATAATTTTATTCAATTTTTCCATATTTCCATTTTGGGCCCCATTTTCAGAAAAGTGACTTTTTTTTTCCCCACATGAAAATGCAGATTGGTAAAATAGGGCCAATCTGTCCAATTTTGGCCAGAAAGTGATAATAGTCCTTATATAAACTACCAGTTGATGTTGAGGACAATATACAAATCTCATTAGCAATAAAACTAGAAATAAACTAGTAGTTACAAAGAATACATTAAAATCAGAAATATAACTCATATTTGTAAAGTTTTTTTTAAGAAATTTATTTACTACTAACCCATTATTTAAGTGGAAAATAAGACAATAATGAACTTTTTTATACTAAAACATATTTATAAAACAATATTAGTTTAAAAAAACATAAGCTGCAAAAATTAAACATAGCTCCTGCATTATAATAAAAGTTCATAAATAATTATCCATACAATCAAAGAATGATTCTAATATAATTAAACAAGGTGCATAGTGAAAAATTGCTGCAAAAATTAAGCATTTTAAGTATATTATTCAATAAAATCAAGTACCTTCATGCATGCATACCTACAAACATCACATTTTCTAAACATCGGATGTTCCCTGTTTCATAATAATGCATAGTTTTCAATGAAACCACACACACACACACACACACACATATATATATATATAATTTTCATATTTATTGCTATATTGTTGAACATCTACTGGAAAATAAAGTATATCTTTTTGGCTTGATCAAAAAAAAATTTAAATGGTAATGCAAATTATCATTACCAAAAATACTAAGACTAGCTTTTATAAAATTAAATAAAAATAAGAATCTGTGACATTTTTTAATATTTCTTAAAATTATTACCAATAAATTTGGATTGATACATCATTTTTCAAAATGTTGACAACAATGTAAAAATATAGCACACTGAAAATTTTTTAGATGGGGGTCGATAAAATTTTTTTCATTATATTTATATCAAAACAGAATAAAAAAACCTAGAGAATGCATTAAAAAAATCAATATTTTATCATGTGTTAAAATGTTTCAAAAAACTTGATAACTTTTTTCATTTTATTAATGTTAATTCACTTAAATGCCCTGGCTCCCCCAATGTAGATGATGGGGAATGGGAATCAAAAAATTTGCTATTTTCTTCTTAGAGGCATCTTTGTTATTATTTCACCCAAGACATCATAAGATTTACAGTTCACATATAAATAGCTGAATTCTGGATGCTGTTAAGCATAAAAGTTTTGGTATCACCATCACCAACAATTCAAAATATATTTTGTGTTTCGCAAGGAAGCAAAACACATCTAAACTGATAACTTTAGTACAACTACAACAGTTCATTTCTCAAGTTGCTGACACATTTTACGAAATAAACGGATTGATAAAAATTACATGCACTTCACCAGTGGCAACATATGTATGCTAAAGATGATTCAGTAAATTTTAAATTGTTAAAAACTACATGCACACTTCAATCGTTCAGAATAAGCTTCATTATCTTTCAAATGCATAGTAACAAATCAAGAAAATTAGATTTGTATCAGATAGCAAAAAAGTTTAATAAAATGCATTTCTATAACCCAATTCAGCAGCACTATTGTCATTAGGATATATAAATATTATGAACTGATTTATCATATTTTTATGCATAAGTTTGCCCATTTGTGGTTACATCTGTCTTATAATAATATAATTATATTGCAAGTCCCTTTTCTTGCAATGTGAATCATTGGATATCTGAAAATGAACGTGAAATAAACCATCTATTCGTAAATATTTAAATTAAATGTTTTTTTTTGTACATTTAAATATATTGTATATGCTTTAATATTAAAAAATGTACAACTTTTGAGATAAATGGGGTAAGAAGAATATTAAGCTATTGTTTAAATGAAGTTGCCAAATAACAAAGAATAAGATTTATAATTTAACTATTGGTTCTTATTTTTGTGGTTCATTTATGCTTGGTTAAATTTAAAAGAGTTCTAGTTAACAGAATTACATAATTTGAAGAAAAACTTTTTCAATGGTGAGGGTAATTATTTCTTTTAAAATGTGTGCAATCAGAATAATAAGCAGCAGATGGGAAAAAAAAAATCCCTCTAAGGAATTTGGCAATATTTCTATACACTGTTCATCCAATGACTATTCAACTACAAGATAAAGATCTGCTGAAAATTTGAAAGGATCATCATTACCTCCACTCTTCATCAGGTGAATCTTAATCAAAAGTAGAACTATTTCTATTAACTCTAGTTAACAGGAACCTAATTAATTCAAAGTTGGCCAGACCATGGTCCCTATGGAATGTACATTAATGCCATTCCTATTAGCAAATGTAAAGAATTAACCCTTCAGCTGCTTATCCTATGATTTGTATGGGTTGGTAATCATCCATTTTCTTTTGTATCCTGCGTTTTTCGCAGTTAGAGTATTTATTTTTACGATTATAGATTTTTATTATATTATATTATTATTGTGCAACATATAGTATCAGTTCACTTTGTTTGAAAAATATTTGAACTTATTTGTGAAAATCACATCTAAATAGTGATTTTATAAAATTATGCAGTCAGAGGGTTAAACATACAATCACTAAGGATCAAAAAAATTCTTCCCTATCGAAAAGTTTAAACATTTTTTAAGTCTGGAGCAGTCCGTATTTTGATCTACCTTTTCAAGAGAACCATTTCAGCATTTTAATACATGGTACTGCCAACTGTTAAAAAAGAGAGAGAAAATTGATCATTAAGCATCATTTTAAAGAATGTTTAACATCCCTGGATCTATCTTATCTCACCCTGAATTCATTCACAAAATCTTCTATTTTATTGATTTTCTTTCTTGTTATATACAATAAAGAAAACTTTATAATTATGCCTTCAATTTATTATATTCAAAATCTAGGGCAATAAAAAAAGAAAGGGGATAAAAAGTTTTTTACTCTTCTCTAGAAAGGTACTTTTTAAGGTACTTAAAAGAGGTTTTCAAATTTGCTATGCACCCTGCTTTTCATGTTGCTATGCACCCTGTTAAATGAATGTTCTAGGTTCAATTTATTATACAACTCTTATGAAATGTTATTGTATAAAAATGATTTAATACCCACATCAGATTAAAGTACAAAATCTATCCACCAAACCCATGCAAATTTCCTCTCCATGAAATAATTAAATAAAATTATTAAAATATTAATTAGTAAGTTATGAAATATAATAAAAACATCATGTACTGCTCAATTTAGCATTAGCAAAATCAAATGACATAACATTAATTACCTAAACTATAACTACAAGTTTAAATCTACAATAATAATAATAAAAATAATAACTAAATTAACTTTATTACTGCATAAATAAGTTTGTTGCATGAAAATTACAATATTTAGATTAACTGTAAACAAACAGGATGATTTCCCTGAAACTTTCTCATATATTTTCTAAAAAATGTTTATTATTAACCACATGGCATTGGTGAACAATAGTTACAAAACAAGACTATTGTGCTATACAAGGGAATTAATAATTAGGCTGCACTAGCAATAGAAAACAAATATTTCGAAGGCCTTTATTCTGACCAACTGAAACCAAAATTTGATATAAAACTACAATATGGTTACAAAATGACACATTAAATTTCATATATTTAAAGCACTGAATTTTTAAGTTATTGCATCTACATTTCTACAAAAGTACAGATTGGCAGAAGCTCCACAATTTGACGGATTCAGTTCCAAATCTGATACAAACCTAGACTTTAGATTTTAAATCTGTGTACCAAATTTTATACATCTAGTTCTGTTCCTTTTGTAATTATTGTGTTACCTTTTATTCAGATAACCATACATGCAGATTTCCTTGGGGTGGATTTCATTCAATATTTGATAGAAATCTACAAATTTGGTGTAAAGATCATGTATGAAACTTCACCCATCTAGTTTGAAGCATTTTTGAGTTATCGTGTTCATAGATACGCATATAATTCCAAAAATGCATTTTTTAGACTCGCAAGATCTGAATTGTGGAAATTCATCAAAATCCCAAGTTTGAATTTCTTTGACAATTATAATACTTCCTTTTTATATACTTCATATGCAAGACAATAAAAAAATAATTTAATTAAATTAAAAAATCACAGTTCAATATTCTTACATCTAAAACATTATATGATTTTGATAAATGCACATAAACTTCTGATATAAGTGTACCATTTCTCAAACAGAAAAAGAAGCTATTAATAATTTTTTAAAGCCATTCTCAATTAACAAACAAATAAGTGATGTCAATTTTACATTCATTAAGGAATAAAATTAAATATAATTCATTATAAATCAAAACCATTAATAGAATAACAAAATAAAAATATTGGATAAAATGTTCCATTTACAAATTAAAAAACATTAAATATAAACTAAACCCTATCTAAAATTGAATATACTTTAAAAAATAAACTATGTAAATATTGATATTCCTGCTATTATTTACAATCAAAGGCAAAATCCCATGAGACAATGCTGAAATTATCACTGAAAAGAAATCAAAGGAGGACATCTTGACAAAAATTTGTCCAAAAAATCTTGTACATTCAGTTTTTTCTTCTTTTAAAATGCAAATTAATATTAAAAAGTAAATTATTTTTGATAAAATTAAATTTAAAAAAATCAAATTATATTTTGACTTAAGAATAACTATATGGATATATACATGATTCATTACAAATACATGATATCTGGAATGATGAGATATAAGAAATTTCCTATAAAATAAAACAATTAATGATTATAAAAATAAATAATAGTAAACCTTATCTATTTCAAATATTTTATGAAAACTTATAAAACACAATACAATGAATATTTATCAAATCAAAACATTTTTTATAAAACTATAAGCATTGTTAAATCATCTTAAAGCAAAAATTTAACAAAGCTTATAATTTTACAAAAACATTACAATTTTTATCTTTCATGTAAATATTTCACAAAATAGACGCATGAAAAGATATACTATAAAATCACACTAGAATGTCATAAATTTTTCATAAGGACAGCAAGCGAAAACTGAATATGATTCAGTATGTTCGATACTCAGCTGATACACTTTACATTTTTATTATCTTTGAAAATTATTTTATTAATCTTATTTTGTTTCTTTAAATTTTATAGTGGGTTTTTGAGTTTGTGAAAACAAGAATTCATAAATTCACGTACTACACTGCAAAATATTAATAATAATAATGTCGTTTTCAAGAACATCAAATTTAGACTTTGTTGCATCTGATCGCGCAATAATTTCAAACTATTAAGCAATAATAAAATTAACATTATATAGTAAAAACTTCTTTGCTATATATCTAAACGTGGATAAAAAAAATAATAATAAACACAATTTGCAGAAATATGGAAAATTATAAAAGGAACAGGAAATACTAACAGTGTGAGTGATGTAATTTTCCTTTAGAACTGCGGTAGGTCGCCATAGTAGATCTTGGAAATAATAAAGAAATCCAAGAGTACAAGGATAACAACTGAACATGCAGCTCGATTTGGTGAAATACCTCTGAATATAACAAATTGCAGATTTAAATAACAGGCAACAGTTCATGATGAAATCACGATGAAATCCAAACGCATATCTTTGATAGAGAAAATCAACAATCAACAAACAAAACGAGCCGGCGATGCCACATTAAGAAAGCCAAAAAATGCAAGAAACTTCCAAACAAAATTTTGCTATAATTTCCTCTTATTTCATTAGTAAATTTAAAAACATTTTTAATGAAGTTGGAAGGGGGGGGAAACACTTCTGGGGGAGAATATATTCTCCGATTTACAGTTATTACTCTATGAAATATCCAAAATTCACCCTCGAAAGTTCAAAAATGACGCTATCAGAGATTTTTTTCTTCTTTTAAAATGTTGATTCTGTGTTTAGTTACTCCTTGTGTATACTATTATATTTAATTTAGAGTGTAAAAGGGAAGTTCATGACCTATTTTTAAATGTGATTGATAATAGGATCATTTTGATGACGTCATCGTCATCAAAATGCTGGTCAGTTACTATTTTTTTATGAGCTCTGATCTTGCTTATAGTCGTTTATCCGATATACTAATACATTTTGAGTAATTAAATTATCCAGAAAATTAAGCATAAGATCTTTGTTTATTTCTCTCGTTGATCCACTTTACCCAAAAAGTGTGATCCTAGACTGAAATCAGATGGGGAAAAAAATTATATAACACAGACTATCCGAATTCAAAGTGTCCTAAATTTATGACTTACTAGCCGCCTTAGGCGACCAGCCGGTTCGCAAGTATTACCGCTCGCTACAACCTTCAATTAAATATTTTAAGTAACTGGTCTCTTAATAGATTCTCAAACAAAACATATTTAATCTTCAAATTTTGATAGTCATACCAAACTTATACTGTTGTTTAGATCGTTTCGTTCAATTTACTATATATATTTTGCTAATTTGTTGTCATTTCCGGTAAAACTTCAACTTTAATTTAAAGCTGAAATGATGAAATTGCAATTAATATTAAGATATTTTTTAATAAAACCAAGGGTTTTATTTCATTTATCATATTTATTGTTATTTATTTATTATTATCATTGAATATGAGTATTGCAAACAGAATCGCTCGGTATTTAAGTCTTACGTGAACTACAAAATATTTTTCATAATTTATGTAATATCTCAAACAATAATTCAACAAAAACTTCTCCGATTCAGCATAAAATTCAGTTTTTAGTTTTGCTTTCAAAAGGATTGAAATGAAATCAATAATAATATTTTGTTCCGGCCTATAAATATATTTCAAAAATTATAAAGTCTAAACTTAATGCAGTAAGGTATCATATTCTGAGAAATATTCTGGACACCCAAAATTTTGAATAAATGAATGAATGTTTCTATTGTCCACGATCAACTAAGACTTATTTATGAAGTTTTGAATGTCAAAAATTTAGAAAAACTCAACAATTTCATAATCTTAGGCCCATTAATCTTGAGAAATTTGCGCGCTCATTGGCTTATTTTTTTTTAAAACGATCGATGGAAAATCTAAAATTATCCTTTTTTTTATTGAATAGTGATATTCAAATTTTCATAAATCAGTCAGTTTAAGTGATTGATTTAGTTGATTGGAAATTAACTCTTTTTATATAAAATATTAGCGTTTCAAAAACATTTTGTTATTCGTGATTTCCACAGCAGAAGCTTTATGTAAAATGAAAAATTTGTTATTTATTAGAGCATTTATTGAATCAAGTTACATAAAATATGCTGGTGTGCAAAACTTAAGCAACAATGCAAATTTTAAGCAGATAGCCATGAAATTGCAGAAAAGGAGTTCTTGCGATCAGTACAATGAACACGTAATTCAAGAGAAAGTTCATGCGTATGCAAATATCAGGAACAAAACGCCACAGGCGACGCGAGCGTACGCAAAACACGTGCGGAAGGCGCGCGCAGCTCAACACTACAATAAAAGGAAGGACGGAGACGCAATAAAAGACATTCGCCGCAAGTGCACGTGAGTTAATTCGTGAAATATGGCTAGCAGAAATCACCTGGACGATTTCACACGTGGAAGAATGATCGGAAAGCTGGAGGAGGGGCGTAGTGTGACCAGTGTGGCTGAAGAGTTCGGAATCAACAAAAGTGTCGTTTCGCGCGCTTGGAAAGCCTTCCAAACCACAGGTACAGCTGTGAGAAAGGTTGGTGGTGGCCGCCCAAGGAAAACAACTGCAGTGGATGACCGACATATCGTCCTGCAGGCGAAAAGAACCCGAAACCAGTCAGCAAGCGCCATTGCTCAGCAACTGTATGCCGCAACGGGGCGACAAGTGCCGCGTTTTACTGTGTCCAGACGCCTTCACAAAGGTGGCCTATTCGCCCACCGTCCTGAACGCTGCATCCCTTTGACAGTTTCCCACCTGCGGCACCGTTTAGAGTGGTGCAGGGAGCACACAAACTGGACATCTCATCAATGGAGTCGTGCCCTCTTTACAGATGAGAGTCGTTTTAGTGCCACAAGCAATTCCCAACGCCAGTTGATTTGGAGAGAGGTCGGGATATGGTTTCATCCCAGTAACATCACGGAAAGAGACCGTTTCGGTGGTCTTGGAGTTGTCGTCTGCGGAAGCATTATGATGAACAGGCGGACTGAGCTCCACGTTTTCGACAGAGGTTTTGTAACTGGAGATCGCTATTGTCAGGAGGTGATCCTTCCCCATGTGCGTCTGTTCCGAGGTGCCATTGGATCGGACTTCATTTTTATGGATGACAATGCACGGCCACACAGGACTCATGCTGTTGAGGAGCTCCTAGAAAGTGAAGATATCACTCGAATGGATTGGCCGGCGTGCTCCCCTGATTTAAATCCGATAGAACATGTGTGGGATGCTTTGGGGAGACGCCTTGCGGCACGATTACATCCACCTGGGAACAACCGACAACTTAAACAGATGCTGATTGATTAATGGGCACTCTTACCTCAAGAACTGTTGGACAATCTGGTGCTGAGTATGGGGAGACGGTGCGAAGCAACCATTGCAGTAAGGGGAGGGCATATCCCATACTAAGGAACATCTGCTTGCTGTTCTTCCTGTTGGACAGACAATCATGTGTAACGAAACTACGAGTTCAATAAAGCCTTCTTTTGTTTGATTCCATACTGTATGCATTGTATTCATTTCTGCGCAACTATGCTTTCGTCATTCTTTCAGAATAAAATGCTGTATCTCATTTATGAATTTCATGTTTCTCAGATGATTTCTCGTGAAGTCATGGCAAAAAACATACCTGTTGCTTAAGTTTTGCTCACCAGTGTATAATCATTTTCCATTTAGACCATTTTAGAAGATCTGTGTCTTACTAAAGGTTTACAATTAGCTGTGTGGCCCTGATTTGAATGGATATCCTGTTCATATTAAACAAATCTTGCCTTAAAATAAAACTGATTTATTGGATTAATAATATAGAGAGTGTAAAAGATCATAAAATAATTTTTCTTGAATTTATTTTTTAGAAAAAATATTTCATATTTGTTTCATTTTCTACAGACACGTGCCGAAAATTATATTTTTGCAGATTTCATTTCCAAAAAGATTTAATTTATTTTTAGTTGGAGCTTTAATCAATGTGATGGCAACACTATGAAAAAAAAAACTAATTTTTTCCCATGAAGGCGAAACGTGCTCGTGCAGCTTAAATTTTATTTTTATTTTGTACGAAAAAAATTGTTGAAAAATATAGTTAAAATATTTATTTAAAAATTCATTAAAAATAGAAATTTAATTTTAAGGTTAAAACATTAGTATCATTTAAAAGATAAGTTTTTGATCTTTAACTTCATGTAAAATTCTTTTTTGTGCGGTAATATTTTCGGAAGTTATAGCAGAAACACTCCAAAATTTCGCTTAATTTTTAAATAAATAAAATGCTAATTAAAAATTCGAAAAATAACCCCCAGGTGCACATTCCCCGCCTCCAAGGTATATACTTTCGAAATTTGGTAGCTGTAGTTTGAATGGTTTGGCCTGTAGAGCGCCAACACACACACACATTGAGCTTTATTATAAGTATAGATGATTAAGGAGCTACGAATCAGAATATAATACACTGCTCCATTATGGATTAAAAATACCTTGAGTTTTTTTTTTTTTTTTTTTAAGGTCTAGCCCATTCAGCCGAGCAATTGGCAAGAAGATGAAAAGCCGGTCCAACGGATTGCAATAGTAAAGATTTAATTTCAGTTTAATTTTTAATTTTTTATTCCATTTAATTAATTTCCTTATTTAGTTTCATTGGTAAAAATTAGGCTCCATTAGTAAAGTAACTTTGCTATTATACAAATTCCATCAGGTTTCTTGTTTCAACGAGATGACGCTCCTCTGTACTATCACAGAGAAGTTGTATTGAAAGAAATAGTTCGATTGCCTGGCCGCAAAGTTCTCTAAATTTGATTCCATAAAACATTTTTTGGTTGGGAATTCATTAAATCAGTTGAATATTCAAACTGTGGATGAGTTCAAGAAGCATCTTATTTAAATTATTAGCCTAACAACGTCTAATATGCTATAAAACACTTAGGGAAAACTCGATTACAATTTATATATTTGTCTAAATCTGTCGCTATTAAAACTTGGTAAGACTTTCTTTTTAATTAAACATCTTTTCTTTAAAAAAAAATTTCTAATGATAATTCTATGATAATAAGCCATAACTTCTGGATGCTTTTAGTTAGGATATTCTGTATATACTGTATGCATCTTGAGTGGATGGTAATAAATAGTAAATAAATAAATATGCATGAGGATAAATTATAATGAAAAATTTATAAATCACTTATGTAACTTTGTACTTTCTAAATACATATTGAGCCCATAACAGGAAAACTCTTGACTTATTGTTTAATACAATAGTTTTATATAAAAACTTATTTTCTTTTCACTGAAAATAAAAGCAAATGTGAAATCAAAAAGACATTCAGCTGTTAAAGTAATTCACCATTAGTTGCATAATGTAACTTCACTGTTTCGATATTGTTCATTTATAACGCTATGAAATAGAAAAGACTATGTAAAACCCTGAAAACTTGGAATAAGTGCTTTGTCCAACATGATTCAATTAACCCTTTTATGAGGCTTTTACGTTAAAAAAGCATCGGAAAAATGACTTTCTAAAAAATGAAATTTAGTTAGAAAAATTCATCATTTTGGTATGTATGAATTTAGCTTAAATTACCTTAATTACACATGACTCAGCCAACAGTCGTTTATGTGTGTAAAGAAAGAACCACTGTACAAATCATAATGAGCCAAACTAAACTGTAAAATTATATCACGATAAAAGCAAAATATTACAAATATACAAAAAAAAAACATTGAAAAAGTTTTCATCGAAAATAGTTTATACAATAATTATAAAGTAGATAATTTTGCAAATGTTTAATCCAGAAATTGAAAAAAAAAAAACCCACAAATATTCTTTATTTGTTAGACAAAATTCATTTTTTTTTATTCCCATTGTAAAATTTGGAAAATTTAGATAGGCTTTGATATCAAGCGACGTAATATCACATGCCAATAGCGTAATTCTGAAATAAAAATGCGCTTATACTAACGACGATACAGCGATTAAAAAAAAATCTAATATATTCATAAACTATAAAATTTCTTGCTACATTTTTACAATTTCAGAATAAAATAAAATTCTTGATTAAAAATGTTATTTAGGGTGATTTTTTTAAATAAAGAAATGCTAATAATTTAAAGATTTGATGGAACAATGAAATAGGTTTGACTTGAATGTCAATATTGAAAATCGCAATTGCAGATTATCTTTAGATATATTCTTAAAACTGTCATACTTAAATATATTTTTAAACTTAGGGAAAATCGTATAGTAACTAAATATATTATTGAAAAATCAATTTTAAGATTGTGTAAAAGCTATTTTTATACTATAAACATTTCAGGAATAATCACTAAAGTCATTGAAATTTTGCTTCATGCTTGATTAACTAAAATTCTAATAAAGATAAACTAAAATAACTAAAAATAAATTGCTTCAAGGTTCCTACTTTCCTACAATTCCTACTTTCAAAAGTAAACGTGATGAATTTGGTAACATTAAATCGAACGGTTTGGCCTATAATATACCAACAGATACACACATTACTTTAAATATTTGGATAGATAATTGCAATAATGAACATTGAATACGGACAACACTTTCATTTAAAAGGCATTACAAAGATATATCATAAAACGATTCAAAATAATTTTATAAATTTGTTTCGAAAATTATGAAAATTTGTTATAATGGTTCATTAATATTAAAACCACTTAGAAAAGACTCAAATAAGAAAAATTACGATATATTTTAACTATATTTTGATTATTATTAATTTTCTATATAATTTCCATATTATTTATTTTCATAATTAGTTTAATTAATTTGTTTTGATAATTATGATGCGATTATTTAGATTTAATTTCAATTTTTCCCTACGCATAAATTTTAGGGAGAACATAAAATTTGTTGCATTAAAAAAGAGGAGGGTGCTGTTTTGTTATTTGTTCTAGGCACCATTTTATTTAAGTATGCCTCAGAATGTTTTATGTGCAAAATTACACTAAAACGGAATCGCATATCTATATCCAATATCTTCACTATAGTCGATGCGATCAGCATAACCATAGGTAATAGTCTAATTCTGACTGTAGCTTTTTACATAGCTCAAACATAATACGTTAGAGACTGATATTTAGAAAACTCAAGATAAGAATATTGCAGATAAGAGCAGAATCATTTACAGCAAGCGGCCAATAACCTACAGCATTTTGCCTTTGAGTATGGTAATTGATCCCTTATTACATGCAGTTTAATTTCCTGTAAAGACATTTCATTGTTGCTTTTCATTTTAAATCTGATTAAGAATATGAATCAACTTCAACGCTATTTAACATTTCTTTTTCTTTTTAATTAGAAAATTACATTTCCAGTTGTAGAAAAGCATTTAACGAATGTAGAAATCAATCAACATTTAAGCTAAGTAAGATCCAAACATACAGTCAAAAATCAGTTAAATCGCACCATGGCAAACCAGATTCAATGGTGTTTAGAGGATATTGTTTAGATTAAGAAAAATTTATGGACATGATAAGAGTGAGTCCTACATATTGAGATGATGATCTTTATTTGATAAATTGTAATGTGACAGAGATAAAGGAACTCCCAAATGCAATATCTTTAAAATGTAACATTTTGAATTCCATATAACATCATGAACTTGTTGTAGCAATATTGAAGAACATCTGGTGACATTTTAATTGTAAACCTGATGCCATTATTGTTTTTTTGGTGAATCATGTTTGATATTTCCACTAAAGAATTAGATATCGCCCTGCAGTAGCTCTAGTGTTACAACATTACTTTCAAAGCCAGACACTTAAGAAATACCGTCAAAAGACATTTGGTAATGACTAAAAAGGCAATATTCCAGTAACGTTGTCTTGTTTTTCGGAATAATTTAAAGGCAAGGTTGATTCTTTTTTTTTATTGATTTACATTCACTCCTAAAAATGATTCATTCTTACATTCATTTTTAAAAATGATTTGAACAAGCCTGTAGACCGTAAAATTAAGCGTAAAATGAGTAACAACATTTTATATTTTACCCTAGAAGTAAGAGTAGTAGCTTTTAATAAAGTTGCACTAAATTTCTAGCTTCGAAAAAAAATTTCCGAAAAATGATGCGTGCTAATAAAGAAGTTATCTAGATAATGATTCTATACACACACACACACACACACACACACACACACACACACAATACAAAAAAAACTTCTAAAAAAGTAGAGCTATAGTAATTAACCTTACACTATTAGTTGTAAAGTTTCATCAAATAAGGACCCGAATGTATGGAAATACTTTGGTTTCTGTAGCACTTGATAACAAAATGCTATAAAATTAATTTTTTACACAGATTGCCGAGCGAAAGAATGTAATGAGAAAATGTATCGCTTGCAATCATCTGTTAGTACACAAATTTTCATTTTTTCTATCTGCAAAATTTTTTGAAAGATTAAAAGGATCATTTTTCTATTCCTCAGAATGGTGTCTCAGTGAATTTTTCGTTGCCTTTTTCAACCATAATATAGATATCATAAAAGTTTATAACAATTGATAACTCAATTTTTATAACCTTTATATAATCTTACATTTTTATAACATTCATGCATTTATGACCTTTCATTAAATTTTGAAAAATGGTCAAATAATATATTAAAGTACATGAAAAGCTTGCTCAAGATGAACATCTTTGACATCAATATATAATTCATTGTTTGATCCTATTTTTTACAAAATTATACTGAATGGTGATGATCAATTAATTTTAAATGACATTATGGCTGAACCCTTTCGCCTTTGACAGTATTTCTACGGGTGTAGCTGCATCTAGATGTAGCATTCTACGGGTGTAGCATTCTTTTAACAACATTTGGGTACACAAGATCCAGCTCATCACTTGTGATATTAAAACTGACTTTTTGATGGTAAAAATCTGATCTGTCTTTCAGAAACATGTTATACACAGAAGAATGTAAGCAACTAGATAAAAAAAGAAGCAGAAAGCATCGGTCAGGAGATATAGGATAAAATACAACAGGTTCTAGTAAATTAATCCTACTATTAAGAAGTTCATCACCCAATCATCGTCTTACAGCTGACATATGATGAGGAACAGCTGCATCTAGATGCAGCTACACCCGTAGAAATACTGTCAAAGGCGAAAAGGTTCAGCCATAATGCCATTTAAAATTAATTGATCATCACCATTCAGTATAGTTTTGTAAAAAATAGGGTCAAACAAATAGTTTTGGCTCAGTGGGCTCAATTGTAAAACTCTAGACGCCGATCATAATCTGATTGTAGTTAACCATAGATTCCATGAATGCTAGATGGGTGTCAGTAATTAAGTTGAAGTATTCATTGCATTGCCGTTTTTGGAATGGTTTCTAAACCGAATGTCCGCATACTAGCATGAAAAATAAACATTCCCAAATATCAGTTTCTGTATCATTTGTATAACACCTCAACCTTCCCGGAAAAGTAAGAATTTTGTGATTGTAAAATCATTAAATCGTTTTGTAAATGCGGTTTTCTAGAAAGATGCGGGAAACTCGGAAGATGACGTTTGTATTCTTCTGTAACATTTGCAATTATATGCAATATAAATAATCAAAATGTAAAATGTTCCCCGTAATGAAATATGTCATTCCTTTGGGAAGGTTAATATATTACTCAGAATTAAAAAAAATCTTCTTTTCTCTTATCTGTATTCTACTATTTCCCTAAGATATCTTGAAAAACTTGAATTCAGTTTTTCAAGTTTCGATATGATAAATGCAATTATATAATTTCAATTTTAAAAAAAGTTCAAATTTCAGTATGTTTAAATCTGAATATAATAAATACTTCCATTTAAATTAGTGATAAGCCCCTCTAAGTTTTAAAATAAGCATATCTAAGCAAATTTTGCAGACAGGAGCATGAGACTTTATGTGTGCATAGATGAATTTAAGATAACCCTTTTGTTAAATGATGCTTTTGCATTGTGGGGCCGTATAAGGAAAGGAGTTAATCTTTTAAATTTTTTACTATCAATCTCCACATAAACCAAAGTTTTCATACAATGGTCTACCTTATTTAATAGAACATTATAAGTGGAAGCATATGCCTAATTGCAACAGTTAAGGAGATACTGGAAGGGATACGGAACTACTAGCTCATCAATACTGGAGAACTTGTATATGTGGAAGTTTAGAAAGGGTATTCAATTCAATATTGCCTTTTATTAAAGCGGTCAACCAAACACATGAAGACCATTTTAAATTAGCTTCTATGCTGCTTTTAAAGAAGACATTAGTCTAATTTTACTGAACTAGTAATAGAAAACGTGGCAAATTACAATCGTTTTTGAAAGTGATTTGGAGAAACCGGAAAGAGGAAAATGTGAAATTGCTGTACATGAAACTTTTCATTACTATTATAATTGCATATTAAGAATGTATACAATAATTCACTACATTTAAGATAAATACAAGAAAACAAATGGTTGCCATCGCTTCAGGGACTCAAATTCAAAGTGAAAATTGGTAATTCGGTAGAAATTACTGTGAATACTGAAACGCTTTTCTGCTGAATATTTCACATGAAGAAATCAGACATTGAGTTACAGTATTACTTTGCGTAATACTTTAATTAGTTTGAGTAATTAGCACTTTATCCAATGTCACTCTTATGATGTGGTATCAGAAAGTATTCTACGTATTTTTTAAGACTTTCTCAGGCAATAGCCGTCAAATTCATTACAGGGCAAAGCTTACGCTATTCATAGTAGATTCCTCCTGCACTGCGTAATTTCAAAGTAATAACCGACTTTCTCAGCACTGCTAGAAAAACTTATTGTGTACGTAAGAAAATATTCCAATCAAGCTACCATTTTTTTATACATAGCCAGAAATATATACTAGTGGAAAGCAATAAATCAGCTTAATGCCTCTGGTGTGTTAAGAGGGCCCATCGAAATCATTATACACAGGAGGTAATATTCATTCAGTCGTATCAACGCAGCGTCATTTCATTGAGTCGTATATAAGTAGTACAATGAGTGTGTCTAGAAAGAAATTCCTCTCAAGTAACAGCGAAAAAGGAAGGTTTATAGTTATTCTGAATGATAAAGTTGAAAACAAATGTTTTTCAGTTCTATAAGCTACGGAGGATGCAGACCGCTTGTGCAATTGTTGCTGCAGAACAATATAAACATGTTGTACCATTAGGGGGGAGATATTAATTTTCTTGTCATATTCACAGCATTAGCTTCACCATCTACGTTTTCCTCCTTGAAATCAGGAAAAAAAAAAAAAAAAAAACTTATCAAATTTCTATACCAGCAGCTTCAAACATTTTCCAAGCATGAAATACGCTGTTGTGTATCCTCACGCTTTCAATGATTGTTATATGATTTGCTCATTTTACAGGCAAGGCAAGAAAAATTTTGTAATAAAACGCCTTTGCATATCACACAAGTGTTCATGAACAAATATGTACAACAGGACAGCATAATGCATGAAAGAATATGATGATAGTACAGTGTGGAAGTAAGGGACCTTGAATGTCTTATAATTTCCCTTGTGAAATCGCCTGTGTAAATCAATTTAATTTTGGGTTTACTATTCCAACACTGGAAACTGTATGCCAGCTGTGAACATATCTGCAAGTTCAAATATATTTAGGTAATGGAACAGATTTGCTGAACTCGAGATAGCAAACTACCAAACATCGTCTAGTTCCAATTATGACGATCAAACAACCCTCCAGAAAATAATTTTTGGTGGTTTCATCCAGAAGATGAGTCAAAAAGTGTATATCCACTTGTAATTACAAAAAATCGAACATCAAGTATGCAATGATTTATGCGAATTGCAAAATGTATTCCTGCTCTAATTCTCCTCCGGAAACTATTGTAGAGATTATTACAAGAGACGATGATCATCTCAATGAATATATACTTCAGCTGAGTGAGGAAGAAGATACAAATGACGCTGAGAAAACAGACAATTACCTGACATTATCACTGAATTATCATGATTGTATTGGTTATAACAAACATTTGCTTTCTTACTTTTCTGGTTTGTTTTCCCCTCATTCTAATTTTCCTCATATTTTCTTGCTTCACATATACATACTATACAATAATAATTTTTAGAGAATGAGAGCGATTCAGTGGAAAAGCATCTCAGGATTCATTGGAATTTCTTTATGGCCTATTTTCCCTTTGAAACCAAATCTTCGGAGCGACGACACCGTTTTTTTACCCCCTCACATTTTTTTCTAATATACACGTAATTATTTTATTAATACTTAATTTGCAGTTAAAATATTTAGTGAATGCGAACTTCATGCGCCACAACTTAATAGGTTTGTCTTTTCTCTTTGTGATTCAAGGTGAAAAAAAGTCACAAATTAGCTAAGTTTTTCTGGTACTAGAATAATAAAGTTAGATTAATGTTCCATTTAGAAGCTCATGGAGACTCAAACTCAAAATTTTGAACTGTGGTTGATTAAATAGGATACAATCTGAAGTGGAACGTCCTTTACAAACTTCCACACCACATTAGCGGTCTGATATTGAGATAATAACACACATAGACACATCCATATAAAAGTAAATATTTTTTGCCAAGGATTTATCTTTAGGCAATTCCTTTGACAGTATGCGTCGACTTTCGAAAGAACTTCATTTATTTCCATTCAATCCAAATCCATTGATATCGAATACAACCACACAGCAAAATGGCAATTGATTCATATTTACTTTTCATATCTATCGCCACGTTGAACAATGCTCCATTAGAAAATCATGATTATAAAGCTTTATAATAATGAAAAGATTTTGATAATCCTATTTATTAAAAATATATCGAGTAAGACAGGTAAATACAAAAAATTATGGAACTGTAACGTTTGAAGTAATCCTTAGGTTGTTATTTTCAGGACAACATATCATATGAACGAGGTTCTTAAAACGTGGAGTATCTTATTTTTTAAATTGGAAACGATATAGGTTCAATACCTCAAAGGGCATATCTTCAGCCAGAATTGAAATATATTTTATGATACCGAATGTACAAACTGCATTATTTTCCTTAATGTTTGAAAGAGTCCTTTATCAATTCGTCTTCTATCATAATTACAATACAGAGCATTAAGCATTTTGATATATTTGAAGGAATTATTGTTGGTTACAAATGTTGTAGAGCTGCCTTTAAACTCTTCAGATGTGAATAAAGATGAGAATAAGTTTTGTTTGATAATCCAAAACAATTTTACATTTAGAAAAATGCTATATGGTGTACCCTAAAGATTTTAAGTTCTGTTATAAACCTTTTTAGGAATACTACTGTTATTCCATGTCACATCCCAAATTCTCGCTTCTCATAAGTTTAGGATGGATGGGAGTGGAAAGGGAATTTATTTTTAAAATTTTATGAGTAGAGAAAGTGAGACGTGTTTAAAATTATATGAAATAAAATTTACAGGGACTGGATTTTTTTTACAGCATACGAGTTCGGAACTAGATTTTCACTTGCACTTCACTTAATATTTTTTTCTTTTTGAGGGACTGCCACTTAGTAGATGGAGAAAAGTGATTATTGGGCTTTTAATTGAAAGTACATAAAGTAGTAAGAACAGAATCGGGGAGGGGAATGAAAGAAATCAAAATACACACACACACACACACACACACACACACACACACACACACACACACACACACACACACACACACACACACATATATATACAAATACAAAAATTTCACAAGTTGTTTCAACACGTATTCTAGAATAACATGACATGTAAAGTAAATAAATAAAAAAAAACCTTAAATGAAAAAAATAGATATAAACGAAAATAATGGGCAGAGTGAACTATTTAAGCATACAACGCTTATAAAAACATATTAACAAGGCACAAAGCACGTTAATTCAAAACAGTGAACATAATTTCTTGAAGAAGAGAGAGAGAGAGAAAAGTAATTCTTTAAAATGCATGCATACGCAAAAAGCTGTGAAGTTTTCAACAAATGATAATAGTGGAGTAATTATACACACTTATAAATGTACTCTAGGAATTTCAAGAATAACAAAAAGGAATTAAATAATCAAAAATAGCATATGAAAGGAAAAAAAAAGGTTTGATAAAATTATGGGAGAGTTATTCATGTTGAAACGGGATTTTTAAAATTAAGTTTCATCTGAAAAGTTCAATATTCTGTCCGTGTTTATATTGATGTAGTCACAAAAATGATGCGCACTTTCATGTTTAAGCTTCTGAACATTGAAATATATGAATAGTATCTTTTTAGCATTGCTGCGTCCAACAAAATAAAAAAACAAACAAACCTGAATTTAAAATTTTTATGCATAACAAACTAGTAATATATCTCTACCTGCTCCACTGTTCCCAACTAGGCATTTTCACATTTTATACCACAAAAAGTATTTCGAAGTCATATCATATGCGCTTTATTTTTGTAACATTTAGATCATTATGAGAAGATTCTGCAGTGTTTTAGGAACAGACTTCATAGACTTTTAGTATTATAAATGTATCGTAACCGTTATCCACCAGATACCGGCAGGTAGGAATGTAATGTCAGCAAATAAGTGTGATATTTTGTTTTCACCTTAATATGTATGAAGGGAAAATTTCAATAAATTAACAGATTTAGCAGAAGCGATTATCAACTATGCTAATGAAGATAAATAAAGCGTGATCTCTTTCCAGACTTGAGGACTATCTAAAGAAAGAAAAGGTTTTCAACAGAACGATGATCATATATTTGAAAACTTGAAAAAGTAGATCGCCCGAAGAGTTTTAAAAAGCAGCAGCTAAAATCAAAGCTTTATAAAATCAAGTTAGTTTTTTCCAAATAAGATATTCCAAAAACTAAATTAAGACAGGGGAAATTTAAATTATAACAAAAATAATATTGATACGTTGTGTTGTTGTCACAGAGACAACTTACGAGGAGGTATTTAAATTTTAATCAAACGAATGATAATTCAAATGAACTCGATGGTAACAAGCAATTTAGCAATTTAAGAGTGGTTGTGGAAGAAAATAGCGAGGCTATATCCAGTAAAGTGCTCCCACTCTATATTTATGAGGACATAGAACTTTCTTAATGATCCCAAAATATAAAGATCTTATCGAAATAGAGATTAGAAACGGAGGATATATCATAAATTTTATCTAAAGGATGAGGAAGCTCATAAGCAATTTATACCATATGTAAAAAATAGATTTAAATGCTTCATAATAACTTTAAGAACCATTGCTCCATTAAAGTAATAATCAGAAGTATCAAGAGATTTTTCTCTGATATTGACAAATATGAAATATAAAGTTCAGAACACGAAAAAGATTGAAAACTTTCCAATTGATTAATATAAGTTCAAAAGATCCTCACGTTATTGCTAATAATTATTCTCAATAAAAATATAATAAATTGTTCTGGGCTATTAAAAGCGTCTTATATCTGAAAGTGGTAGTTGAACGTTTTAAGAGATGAAAAATACAATCAATTTACCATATTATTTTCAAACACTAGATCCCCTATACTATAGATTCCTCCTATGTTTCTAGATTCTTCAATGAAAGGTTTGCAGGGACTAAAATTGCTAACGAATATTTTAAGATATCGATGAGCAGCCTACTATCCTTTGTAATTCTCCTCTATAAAACCTCATACGTTATTTCAATATAGAAAGTCATTATTACTTCTAAAGTATGACAAAAACCAACTATCCCTAATTCGAAAAGACAGTGCTTTCTTTCCTTTCCCAAGAAGGTTTTTCACATACTGTTTTGATGCTAGGAGCTCTCTTGGACAATCCTTAATGACGTACCAAATTATTCGACTCATGCTGATCAAATCTTTTACAAACATTTTTACGAGTTATCTTCAGCTACAAATCTGCCATCTGTTGGCACATAAGTCATTACAATCATTCACTACAATATAGAGAAGTGTAACGAAAATCAATACAATGATTTTAGTTGAAGGAGACTGAGGGCATGTAGTTGATGGCAAATTAATTTTTGTTGTTATATCGTGATATTATTATCATACAACTCCCTCCTCCCTCCCCAACAAAATATGTCAATTGTACTATCTCTTGGGTCTTGGCCCTCCGTCCCACGCGAGGGCCGTCCTTCGCTTTCAACTAGTATCTTTCTCATCCCGGCTATAGTAATCTCATGTAGATGACCGGTAAAGAGAATACTTTTAAATGATGAAAGAAAGATAATTGCAATTTTAAAATCGGAATGTAAATTTCAGTCAAAGTGAGAAAAAATATGATAACAATTACAAAATTCTCTCCCTGCATAATTTTTTAGTAAACTTACAAGGAAATTTTTATATTTTATTGGATAGTTATCCATATATCCAGTTTATTCTAGCAATTCAACCCTTACGATTTTTTATGACGAATTTCGCCCACAAATTTTTTTAGAGTCCTATTACTGATTTGGGTAAAAAAAATATTTTCAACTTTTTGAAAATTCATTTAAATTAACTATTTTATATAGTCCTTGATAACAGTAGAGTTCTGAGGCTGGAGAGCTCTGTATTCCAAATCCCATTTACCGGACGTTCTGTCGAATGATAAATTCATGAGAATTTTATGCTCTCACTCTGATGAAGTGCGGAAGTTGGGAGTCGAAGTTGCCTACTCATGTCATTTCATCACAACTCAAAATGAGTAGATCTGTCCCAAAATAGCAGTTCTGTAACTTCAAAACGCGTTGTTAATCTACCATAATATTATCAAATAATCCCTCAGATGATATACATATATTTTGAAATGTTGCCACTTTTTACTAAGGTTTGGGTTGGCCTTGTAAGAGTTACTAGAAGTTGTTCATTGCTAGAGAGTCTTGGGTTCAATAACCGATTCTATGAAAGGAAAACCAGTGGTGAGCATTAAATTTGGCACGGGAGTTCAAACGTCCTCCCGCCGATGTGGTGTTAAAGCTTATAGAGGGGACTTAAGTGTCATTAGCCCGAGGTTCAATATGCCGAGGCCTGTCGCCAGATAAACTCTTGGGCTTCAAAAGGAGACATTAATATCTCAATTTACATTCTTTAACTCACGGTAATTATTATTCACATCAAGCAATTTTTTTCCTTTATATTGTTATAAATTAAGTGTAATCATATTTTAGCTCATAATGAAATAACATAATATAATATTTGCAAATTGTAATTAATTTGAAATGTATTAGAATAATTTTCCGAAATTAATTTAGATTTAATCTGAATAAGTTTAATAAAACGTTCTTGACAATTAAATGAAAACACAAAATTAAATAACTTTCATAAAAATGCAAACAAATCTGGAGGACTTGGGGCCCCGATAAAGTCTTGGGGCCCCTAAGCGATTGCCTATTAGTCTGTCTAACAATCTGACCCTGGAATTTCCACCTTTCTACCCATGGTGATTACTAGAGGCGACCGTTGAGGCCCAAATAAGGAAAATCGAAGATTCATTACTCCTTCAGTTTTGGTTGACAAAAGGTGAATTTTATTTTTTGTATAAAATGCCAGAGTGCTAATAATACTTTACAAAATATGATTAATAAGAACGGGAAACTATACAGAAATTTCGGCTTCTTAAATCTTTCAACAATATTTTGTTAACTCGAACAGAATAAAATATAAGTCTGTGTATCATTTAGAAAACTTTTCCTATTGGAAATTCACTCCAATCTCTAACGCAAATTCGGTTCTATCGGTCTTGTAATATGAGAATGCACAAAGGCGGGTGAACGCAGAGGGTGGGTCATGAAAATCTTCAACAAAATACAGGCTCGGCTTTTTTTTCCGGATGTGGAAGTTTGCTTTAAAGAGAAATATGCAAATCAAAGAACATGAATGAATTAAGTGTGCAGGTAAGAAAGCAAGGAGAGAGTAATCGTAGATAAATATTTTATTTAGTGGAAATAGATTAAGATACATGCTTTTCAATAATTGTACATATGCTAATTTTTTTCCCCCTACAAATATTTTTATGCCTACAAATATATTCAGGCTTTTTCAAGGAAATCTAGAATTATAGGCTTTCTATTTACCTCCGATTAGTGTCAGGCGGGGGGGGGCACCCGTAATTAAGGATGAGAAGCTTCTGGAATGGTGGTTGGTTCTCGCCACACCAGTGAGTACACGAAAAAGTGGGGGATCTGGCTCCTCCCATCGATGAGGGGACATACTTCCTTAGGGAAGGGTTGTACCGTGATCGGTGATGGTCCTTAGGACTCAACCACAGTTTCCGCCAGTGCTGTTGGTGCGGCGCTCCTTTCATTCAAGTGTTTCCGTGTACCGTCCTGTGGGTAGGAGCAGTCAATTTGTGATTACCGCCGATTATTAAATGCCCATGAAGAAAAATTCATTTAAGACTGAAGAAAATTTAATTAATAATTTGCAATACACTTGATTCTACTCGTTATAAATAGAGTGAAGAGATAGTGGAAATTAAATGGAACAACAGACAGTTTAAAAATGAGCTACTGAGCCGCGATTAGAGTAAATATCCTGTTTGTTACTACTGATTTCAGACAGAAGTAAGTTTAAACGGAAAACTATTTCTATTTTTATTGAGGAGACAAAAAAAAAAATCTATGAAACCAACTTTAACAATCGAAATTTCACCATCAGCTATTTATTTGTCAAAAAAATGCATGAAATCCCCTTCCATTATACAATTTAGCTTTTAATCATTAATGGCAGAAATGTTTGAGTTAAGTTACGATGGTAACCATAACTACGAAAAATATTTGTGCATGGAACTAGGAAACCAGTAAATATTTTTAAGACTGGATGAAATCCATTACTAAGAATCGATGCTAATATCTATTTGCTCGCATGCAGTTAGAAGAATAAGAGATCCTGAAAGTTTTCAACCTTTTCATTGTTTTGAAGTTATGAACAAAATATAATATAGCAGTATATGTAAAACGCACTGTCCCAAAAAATGCATCACTTGCTTTACTGTTATGTTGAAAAAAGTATTAGCAATAACTAACAGTGGATAAAATCTAAGGACTAATTCTAACTTTTAAATTCCATTTTGGAGAGAAAGTTAATTAATATTTTGAATCTAGTCTTTAAAAATGGAGAATATGTAAAAACAATAACAAAAATCAAAAAACTGAATTTTCCTTCTAAAATGCATATTATGCATATTAACAATAGGTTTAAAAAGTAAACATCGATTGAAATATAAGGTACAGCCGTAAGGGGGGGGGACGCAAAGCATTATGTTGGTACCGTTTATGACACATTTATAAAAAATACGCATTTGTAAAAATGTAAAAGATTAAGGTTTTTATTGTGGGGTCATCTACATTTTGAATTTCAAACTTTTTCTATTGTAACAACATTCTGGTTTCTTCTTCCGACAAGTGACGTTCCACGATGGCCTGGAGGTAAGGTTTCGACTTAGGAGCCAGAGGGGTTTAGGTTTGAAACCAGATTGTACCGAAGAACTACCGGGTCTGGTGCACATTAAAACCGTTGGGGTCAAAACGTCCTCCTGTTGGTGTGGTATGGAAATTTAGAGTGGGGGTGCATGGTCAGGTGTTGGCCTCATCATCTGACCGTGGCTCAAAATTACGAGGTCCGTCCCAAAATAGTCCTAGTGCTGCTTTAAAACGGGGCGTTAATATAATTAAACAAATTTTCTGGTTATGAATACATCTTCAGCAAAAAGAAGCTCATTTCATGGCCCTAAAATTATGACGCCCGTAATCAACCCGTTGATGTCATTCAACAATAAGTTTTGTAAATACACAGAAATTTAGATAATTAAAACGAAAAATAATATACAGGAATTATTCATTATAAATGATTTGATTATAAAAAATTTTGAAGCATTGAACGGTTAATTCTATTTAAATAATTTTTCTCATGGAAGCAAATGAAAATAATATATTTTTTTTCCATTTTAGCGCTTTAAACCGACTTGAGTTCAATGAAATATGCACGCAGATAAAATGAACTATGCTATTTTACATCTCTCTTTCCCTCTCAAACACAATAAATAAATGCAGAAAATGATTTATCGTGTTATCGTCTGATTAAATCTTTAGATTTTATCTTTCAGTAAGTAATTCCTGTATTCATAAATCTTCATTTTGCTTGAAGATATAATGGATAATATAAAATAGACTGCAATATTTAAATGAATTTTGAAGTTTTTCTTAAAGGATAAGGCCACTGTTTATCTTTGAAGACAGTCTACTTAATTTAGTACGGCGATGAATCATTTATTTACAAAATAGCAAAAAGATTTTCTGCGATAGAAATATGTCAGGTTTAAACAAAATTTATACCTGATCTTATTTTGTTATTCACACCATGTTCGTTCATGTCATTAAAAATGGTAGTTTCACTGGTCAACGTTTCTAGTGTTGATTTTTAAGTTGATACATAATTTAATATTCAGCCGAGCACTTAAAAATTTTTAGGTCATGCAAACTTTTAATGGAGGTTTTTTCTTTCCAAATGAGCTCTTTTGCCTAAATGTACAAATGATAATACTATTATAATGTTGAGTAGATCGCTCCCCCCCTCTTCCCCGTGATTGTGCAATGTGAAAACATTGCTGAATATAAAAAAACTATTTGCGCCAAAAATTAAAATTTCAATTTGAACTAAAAATAAAAAAACCACGTTCATTTGCAATTTTTTTATGCACAGTTAATTTAAATTAAATTTTAGAAAACCAAAAGCATGGGCATTCTACTAATTTTGGAAGGTTATGATTATTTTCCTTAAATATATTCATTAAAACTTTAATTTACAATAACTATAATTGAAAAAACAATGTTTAAATCAAAGTTAAAATTTGTAAGTCAATTTTATTCATAATATTGCAATTATTAAATGAAATAAAATTATCTTAAGAAGGAGAATGAGGCAATAGCCCTATTCTTCTTTTACTTTGAGATAATTAAACAATTAGCATGCAAATTAAATTACTTTGTGGAGCACTGATGCAAATTAGAATTTTTTTTTTTTTTTTTGCAAAGATAATAATCTTTAAACCATAGTATAGTTTAGTTATATCAACGTCCCGTTTTAAAGAAACACTAGGGCTCCTTTGGAACGGATTCCGTAATTTTACACTGAGGTCAGATGACGAGGACGACACTTGAGCGCACTCGCCTCTCCAAATTCCACACAACATAAGCGGCAGGACGATTTGTAAGCATAATTTTGTACACAAAATGCAAATATATTCTTTCTTACAACTATTTATTAGCATTATAAGTTTTAGTTTTTTTAGTTCAGTTTAGTTACATTAACGCCCCGTTGTAAAACAACACTAGGGCTATTTTTGCGACGGACCTCGTAATTTGGAACCGTGGTCAGATGACGAGGAAGACACCTGAGCTGGCACTCCCCTCACCAAACCAGCGGGAGGACGTTTGGCATGACGGATTTAACGTGCAACAGACCCCACATCACGACAGTTCTTCGGTGTAATCGGGTCTCGAACCTGAAACCCTACGACTCACAAGCCGAGAACTTACCACCTGGCCCCCGCGGCCTACAAGTATTATATATAACATTCAAACTAGTTTTAATCGCTTTCAAAAACGCTATTTTTATGTTTCGTAAATTTACTTACTGGCCTTAAGCTTTTTTAAAGCTATTCGTTACTGACATAACATAAATATAATGATTTAGCCAGAGTTTCGTCTTTTATAGCTTTTCTGAGATGAAACTCACAATTCTAAAAAGTGGTCGGGAGACGAGAATGACACATGAATCAGTATACTTCTCTCGAAATTTCTACACTATACAATCAAATTTAACTTACACTAGTGTCTCTGATAGTGGAATTGGATCTAGACGCCATAACTTTAATCTCACGAAGTCAAGATCTTTAAAGTATGGAATGCAAACTCCTTAAAAAATGAATTGATGGGATTTTTTTTTTCTCTATCTGAAGGGGGAAAAACATTTGCTACATCTTTTCAGCAACATAAAAGGAAACATTTCATGATTCTTCAATATTCATGAAACTTTTTCCATTTTCTTTTCGAAAGAAGATTATTCATTTCATAATTAATATTTGATGACAGTTCGAAACATACTTTAAAGAAGAATAGGAAAAAGCGCAAAGCGACTCGTGAATCCCAAAACTTCCTGAAAGATTTCTTCTCTTTCGATTAATTTAAATATACCTTCTTATTGCGAAAGAATCGATTCATGTGACATGTAGTAACATGATCATGCTTTGTAAACATGTATCCATATTTTGAGATTTCCATGCTATTGTTATCTAAAATTTGACACTCGTGTACATTAGAAGCACATTGCTGAGTAGAAAATAATGTTTAATACATTTGAGAAGGATTTTTCTTCTTAAAAATCCGATGTTATTCAAGGCAACAAATGAAGGGAAGTTTTTAATATTATGTTCTTTACGACAAGAAGGCTTACTAACGAATTTTTGAAACGTAAATATATTATTAATTAATAACAAATGCTAATACAAGTTATATTATTACCTATGAACATAAATAATATTAAATAAATTCGAAGAAACTTATGAAGAAAAAAAATAACTTGATATGGTTTTTTGCGATAATTATATTTTCATGAAAAGCAAAATATGAACGCTCAATTTAAACTTTTCTAAACGTTATTCATATGATGAGTAGTGGATTTCAAATCAGAATCTGTGAAGTGACCAGAATTCATTTTGTCGGAACGAATCATTATAAGAATGTCTTTAGAGAAAATACTTGATATCTAAATACTTGCAAAATGGAAATTTCCAAGCTCGCTTTCAATGAGTTTAAAATATTTTCTTTCATTTAATTTCATTTGTTTTACAGCTGATAATGTATTATAGGTTCCGATTTGTAAGTGTGAATTGATGGCCATTTAACTAGAAATTTCTAAATACTTTACACACTTAAAATAATATTCGCAATTTCTTTCTCAAAATTTCAACTTATTAAAGTAATTTTTTTTTTCAACTCACATTCTCATTTTAACTGTTAATACAAATCAGGCAAATACAGACATTACTTCACTTCTATACGATTTCATTTCATTGTAAACTTATTTCAGAATTTTCTTGCCATTTTAAATTTCTAGAGTATTATCTTAGTAATATCATTTTTAATTTTTTTTTCCAAAAATTATTCTGAAGGATCTTATCAATTAAAATGGAGGAATATACAAATTTCTTGACGAAAAACGAAAAATTATCATTGTATTTTTAGACAGGGAAGCGGCAACACAGAAATTTTTTGAACAAATCTCAACAAATATTGTCACTCTTGGACCGAACATAAATATCTCTCCCTCCCTCTTAAAATTCTAAATATCATGTATTCCTAACAGCTCATCCGTATTTTATTTTTCTTCTGTAAAATGACTTCCAAATAACATTTATTTATCATTTACCGCTAAACAGCATTTTTGGATGGAGTGCTCGTAGATACTGAAAATTACTATACGACTATCGAAAATAAAAATAATATAAGCAATTATCTTTGCTTGCAAAACATCACTTTGAAAGAAATGATATGACATGACGAATAGGAAGGCATGATCGTGGATTTATAAAATGTAAACATGATGTCTTAGCAGATTTCGAACGAGCATCTTCCATCCAATTTAATTAAAGAAAATATAAAATTTTGATTAAAGAATGAAAAATTAATTGAGTCTTAGTAAAGAACATAGAGAAACTGCAACATATCTGACTTTTTTCAGTGTATTAGTATTTAATTTAAACATTAACAATCTAATGCAGTTTTCTAGTAATAATTTTTCTGTAGCCAATCTTAAGTGACATAACTCTGGAGAAACTGACCTTTAAATAACACCATTTCTTTTATTCACTTACTAACATTGTATATGTGTGCCTTTCATCAAGCTTGCGCCACAGGCTCAACGAGTGTCAGGGGCACCTGAATATAGTTTGACATTTTCGCCCCTAGTTGTCATTATTGGCTTATCAATGGAAGTGGTTCTCTGGCTAAGATATTATTTTGGCATCCCTTCATAATATATGATTTTTTTTTAAAATGGCATAAACATGCTAGTATCCTATCTTCATCGCTCTCACTAAGTTTGGTGGCCAGAAAATCTATGAGTCGAAGGTAACCACTGTCAGAGAAACAATTCCGCTTCTAATACAACCCCATTTTATTATGTACACTCTGTTCTCCAGAATTTTAAAAACTTTTACTATTCTGTAATCTATAATTTCAACTTTTTTTTTCTCAATCCTAGACACAGACAAATTAAATAAAATTATCTTGGCAAATTTGGATTACTGAACATTGCTTTTCTAGATTAAAAATAATAAAATGTTTTCTAACAAGCATTGTAAAAGAGCATTATAAACTTCAACATTTTCATAAGCTATTAATCGAAAAGATGAATAGCTTGAATATACAAAGAAATAAACAATAGAAAGTTTGATTTTAAATAAATTTTACTTTTTCTAAAGATATTTTTTTATCTGTGCAGTAGAATGTTTTTGTAAATCTATGTCCTACTGAATGTTTTCATTCATGCTATGGAAGAGAATAAATATGAAGCTACTTACTACATCCGACAAAAGCATGCTATTTCTGCGGAGAAAGTGGAACGTCTGCCGGTCGAAAGAAGAATCTTTGAAATGAGGGACAAACCTCTGCGACCAATAGAGTTGGAGGCCGATTTGAAAATCTGCTAGATGATTTGCGCGTACACGTGTCAGTCACGCAAGCTGAGACACGCCTACTGATTTCGTGCTTGCGTCTCTCATATTTTTTTGCTTTTCAATATTTACACGATGTCTCTTAATCTATTTTTTAGGATTTATGTAAGCAAATGTATTTGGAGAGTCATTTCCCATTAACTGGAAATCTTGAATTATCTGTTTTGTGATAGGGCAGAATAAAAATAAGAATAAATTTAAAAAGAAACGTTTTAAGAAGCAAGAAGAAATTTTTAGAATGACTCAGTTGCATTTAATTTTTGTAATCATAATAAATTCTGGGGCATCAACCTAATACGCAGATTTGATACAATAAATAATTGTAATCAATCTTGTCACATGTTCATGTCGTAAAAAATGTGTTATATTTAATCCTTCTTTGCTAGAATTTTATTTTTTATTTTTTTGTGAAATAAACCAGGACAATATAATTCGTGGTCTATATTAAAGAAAAAAAAATTAAAAAAATCATAGTATAGATATATAATATAAAATAATTAAAACAGTATGAGGGAAATATTCATCAAGGTGCAAATTTACATGTTAAGCTCAGTACAGAATCTTCAATGTCCCTCTCTTCTAAATCTCTCCACACATTATCGCTTTTATTATCAAAAAAAAAAAAAACTCAGATTAGTTATAAAAAATATTCAAGAAATCTCACGTTTCTTCCAACCACAACAAACAGGGAAATGACAAGTTCAAACCCACAATAATGATTGTGACATTTTTTTTTTTTTTTTTTACAGCTACGTTTCTTATTACGCAATAGTCATGGAAAAAAAAATCGGCCAGTTCGCGAATTGGCCAAAGTTGTTGTAAACTTACCGGTCAATGTCCGATCTTTTCTTGATTTCGAGCTTTGGCTGGCCAATTCGCAAAGTGACTTGGGAAGATAGGCCAGAGTAGGAAGAAAGAAATCAAGAGCAGATTGTTTTACACACTGTTAAAGATGAAGTATTTAAAAATGAGTACTTCTGCGTACTGTTTCCTTTTCTTTTTTTTTAATTACAATTGTTTCAGAAACGAGTTCAAATATAAGTGACACCTCTGAGTTAAAAATAAGGTTGTAATATATAAAATTGTGATCTGGTGTTAATCTGTTCTCATATTAAAGCCATAATAGAAATTCTTCAGTGAACGCATATGCTTTAACAACGTGATAATGTGAAGAGGATTAGATTTGCGTCCTTCAAAATGACGAATTATATCTTGAACAAATGCGTTGCGTATCATGTATGAATACAAAGGCAAACTGAGGACTCAATTTGCCTACTACCTTTAAGGGTGATCCTTAGTCTTTTTCTGCTCCATAGACCTAATGTTAAAAATCCCAGATCACATTGTCTCCTGAAATATCGCTTCAAAAAGTATGAAATTTGCCTCCCACCGGTCAATCGACCATTATCACATCGGGCTTTGGCCAAGGATTCCCAGCCACTTCGCGAAATGGCCAGCTATACAATGTTAATTGCAAGTACCTCGGACTTTGGCAAAACTTCTTGACCAAAACGCGAGTGGCCAGCAAATTAGGGAACTGGTCGAACTTCGGGCTCTGACCGTAACATATATATATATATATATATTGGACTTCTAAGAGGAGAAAAAAATTGAATATAGACGAACCGAATGGGCTCTGCTTTTATTACTACTGCATTAAGTTTGGTTCGTCCCGTTTTAAAGCAACACTAAGGCTATTTTGGGATGGACCTCGTAATTTTGAGCCGCGGTCGGATGACGAGGACGACGCTTGAGCTGGCACCCCTCTCTCTAAGCTTCCACATCACATCAGCGGTAGAACGTTTAGCCTCGACAGATTTAGCATGTGTCAGGCCCGCTTATACGACAGTTCTTCGTTGGAATCTGATCTCCAACCTGAAACCCTCCGGTTCCGGAGCCGAGACCTTGCCGCCAGGCCACCGCGGCAAGGGAATTAGGAAAAAAGAATTCGATTATGTCGTTACTCGCATTTGTTACGGCATGGGGAATTGCTCCCAATGTTGCCCTTGGTATTGTTATTTAAATGGTAGATTGATGCAGCAAATTTGTGTGCTGTGTTCTAAAACATGAAATCAAAGTTCAAGCTGTATCGATCTAACTATTTTTATTTTTGCAACAAGATAATGCTGCTGTACATGCAGCATTAAATAACGATTTGCTCTTCAACAAGCTAAAGTCTTAAAGTCTTCAAATCGTAATTGATCTTAAATATAACAGAAAAACTCTGGGGCATCATGCTTCGTGATAATTTACATGGCAGTTACAATGATTTGATTCAAGATATGCAAGTAACAAGGAGGGAAACTACTCCTTATTAACTAAAAGATTTATATAATTCTTAATCAAATAGAATTTTCGAATTAATAAAAGTAGGAGGTAATTATACAAAGTAATAAAACGTATTTTCTTTTCAGACTTAATTTTAGGAAATAGTGCAGCGGCTATTAAAAGTGAAAGATCATTTTGTGAGTAAATTAGCATTTTTTTAATAATTCATAAGCAAGAAACTATTCTTTTTTTATATTAGTTTTCATTATAGATGAAAATATATCCATTAAACCTAGCTTGGCAAAATAATAAATATTTAACCCTTTTATTTAACATGATGAATCTTTTTTAAGTTCACTGTTCAAGTGAGCGGGATTGTGTAAAAGCTTCTGCTATAATTTTATACTGCAGCAAATTTTCATGTTTCTTCTTCTTCTTCTTCTTTTTTTTTCAAAGAGAATTTTTTCTCTTCTGGAATACAATCCTCTAGCCCACATCACAGAATTCTTTTTGTTTACAAAAAACTACAATCGAAGGAACTCGAAACTATAATGAATGAATAACCCTATTTATTTTTAGATTTTCTTTTTGAATAACCTCAAAGAATTCAGTTGTCCCACAACATTTTGAAACTTTTCTTCACTAAATGCGAGTTGAATTTTTATTACTATTGTGAATAAAAACATTATTTCTTCTTAGAATTTTGCTGAAACAAGTATCAATATTTTCCAAAAGAAAGGGGTTTTCTTCCTCATTTTGATGAAAAACTTCTATTCATTCAAAATTTTATATATGAGGTATACTGAAAAATGCAAAAATAAAACGTAGTGAAAATGTTTAGTGAATTTCCAATTTATTTTTAACTAAACTGAATTTCATGTTTATTTGCTTACTATCGAAGGTTGACGTATTTCGTTTTATTTACCTTTTCTAATAGTTAAATTCGAATTAACAGATCTAATTCCGTATTTAATTTTCCTGAATACCAATCCCCTATCAATATTCTATTTAGTAGATCTGAATGTTAAAACATAACTTCGCAATTTTTTAAAGTTGTTTCAATTATTAAATTTCAAGGATCTTTGAAAACATTTGAAGCAATTTTCAGTAATTTTGATTATCATAGCGTAGTTATTTTATAATAAATATAATAAATGGATAGTTTAATTTAGTTTAGTTATGTTAACATCCCATTTTAAAGCAACTTTAGGGCTATTTTAGGATGGACCTCTTAATTTTGAACCGCGGTCAAATGACGAGGATGACACTTGAGCTGTCACCCCTCTCCAAATTTCCACGCCACACCAGAGGGAGGACGTTTGGTCCCGACGGATTTAACGTGCATCAGACCCGTTTACACGACGGTTCTTCTGTGGAATCGGATCTCGAATCTGAAATCCCTCCAGTTCCGAAGCCGCACCTTACCACAAAGCCACCGCGGCCCCAAATAACTGGATATATTTTTTTTTTTCTCCAATACGTTGTACTTCGTTTCTTCCGATGTTTCTTACCCATCAAAAGTTACTTTATTGTTTATACATAGAGATATACTGAGTGCTAAATTTACAGTTTTTGAGCTATCTAGTAATTTGTAGATGATGGGGGTCAGCTGTTATTAAAATGAGATGCGAGATAGTTTAAGTAAGCAAGAAGAATTTGAAATTTGAGGGGGTGGCCTCCCCACTATTTTCTCGCATACTCCCCAATTACGGTTATATTTCTCTTCCCCCTGCATAAAAATTGTGAATCTGGGTCAAGATCTTCAATTCAGAGTCCCTCGCGCGAGTATTTTGTACTTCGTATTTTGGGAAAGAAAAACGTGTACACATTTTGAATTTTTTTTCAATTGATTGAAGCCAAAATTTTCCCCAAAACTACAATTATAGTAATAAGACCACGTGCCAAATTTCATTTATGTGATTTGTTGCACTTTTGAATTATTGAGTATAAATATGAATTATCGAGTAGAAATACTTGAGAATGTATAGACCTAAAAAAGGCCAACTTTTTGACAGATTCGGATCAAAATTCGACACACATCTACATTTTAGATGTTTAAACTTTGTACTAAAATTCTTTGCATTTTGTAATTATTGTTTTAATTTACACTCGTTCAGGTAGATGAACTTCCTTTGCATGGATTTCTTTTAAAATTTTATAATATTTAGTGCGAAGGTCAGATACTAAATTTCTTCCGTCTAGCTTAGAGCGTTTATGAATTATTGTGTTCACAGACAGACAGACGAGCGACAGATAATCATAATTCAAAAAAAAATGTTTTTGGATTTAGTTCTGTCTGAAATTTGGAGTTTGTCAAAATCTCGGAAACGAATTTTTTTTTTAACAATTATTGTATTTTCCCTTTGTGTACATCGTATACGAGAAAGAAAAAAAAAAGGATTGAAATTTCATCATATAGATTTAGTTTATGAGTAAATTTAGAACAATTTGTTTTCTATTATTGTTCTTTTTCCAAGTACTGGTTCACGACCGTATTTTCCAAATGGGAAATAAGAATGAGTTTGTTGATCAAAAGTTGGATTCCTCTTCGAAATACGCATGCTTTTTTCCATAGAATAGTCTTCTTATACTATTCTCTAGTATTCAGTATCTTAAGATAGAAAAGGAAAGTAATGATGCTGTCAAAGATAGGGAATAATTTTCTCAAAAATAAATATAAAGATTTGAATTTCTGTACTTTTCAAACTTCTTCATCTCTCAATTTTTTTCGCCTCTCTCCATCGCTTTCTTTCTCTCTTTCTAACTTCTCTTTCTCTGTTTCTCTTTCTTTTTGCCTGAACTACTAAAACGCTTACTTTGTTCTTAGCATATGAATTGAATTATTTCCCTAAGTCATTGTTTTGTCATGATTGAGAACTGTTCGGAAATACGAAAAGTCACAGATAATAGTTTCAACATAAATATTGAAGAGGTTAATTATTTGATAAAGGATTTTCGAAATAGGAAAAGTATCAAAATAACTGAAATGCAAATTCTTTACTCTAAAGACGATCGAACAATGCTTGAACAAAATTATTATTTGATAATGGATTTTCCGAAATAAGATAAGTATCAAAATAACTGAAATAGAAATTCTTTACTCTAAAGATGATTGAACAATGCTTGTACAAAATGAAAAAAAATAAGGAAAAATTAAAATCAGTAAAAAATGTATATAAATGAATTGCTATTTTTTGATGAAGACGACACAAAGTATTCAAGAGATGTTAAATAGTAGGGGAGAGTATTAAGCTTTTGTCCGTGTACATTTGACCACATCTACTAGTGCTTTCAACAAGAGACAAAATTTGTTAGTGTTTAGCACAAAGATTAACCCCTAATTATTTAATCTAACTTGTTGCTATTTTAAAGAAAGATTTACTTTGATGTATAAAAATTATTGAATTGATTTTACTACTGAAAAGTAAGTATTACAAATATAACATTTTGCCTCATAACATTTTTGACACAATTAAGATGATATTGGTGTATGCATATTATAGACAGTCTTAATAGTCTTATTATTCAGAAAAACAAAAAATAATTATTTTCAGATTTTAAAAAAAGTTTGAACACGCTAGATTTCCTATTTAATGTGGAGTTTTATGCTATAAGCATTGTATTTTTAAGTGCTATAGGCTGTCTGCTATTCAGAATTACTTGCTTGTTTACGGAAATTGCTATTTTCGTAATAATTAATTATGATAATTATTACTTTATTTATTGAGATTTACAATTCTTTATTTGCTTATTATGTTTTTTTATCCATTTAAACTATTAGATCTTAAAAATAAATCTTTATTGCCCATTTTATCATAACAATGTCTCTTGCTGCACTCCTTTTTAGACCCAGTTATTCGTGGTTCGAATTTTTGTATTAAGAATTTCGTGTAACCCCCAAAGTTAAGCTGATTATCATTAAATAAAAAAGGGGCCCCCGGAGGCCTGGTGGTGAGGTCTCGGCTTCGGAGCCAGAGGGTTTCAGGTTCGTGTCCCGATTCCACCGAAGAACCGTCGTGTAAGGAGGTCTGTTTGTTGCATGTTAAATTCGTCATGACCAAACGTCCTCCCGCTGGTGTGGAGAGGAGGGCACAAGGATCATTTATCCTGTGTCGTCCTCGTCATCTGATTGAGTTTCAAAATTATGAGATCCATCCCAAAATAGCCCTAGTGTTGCTTTAAACGGGACGTTAATATAACTCAACTGAACATTAAATAAAAAAAAACATGCTTAAGTAGTAAAATAGCTTGAGATGCGAATCTCTCTATCTCATCGCTATTTCCAAAATTACATATAAAATTATTGCTAAATACTTTTCGTGTGCATACAATGTGACTGTTTCTTTCTTTTTTTTTTGTAGTTAAATACAGCAAAAAATTGAAACAAAACAACAAACACAAAAAAAGACAGAAAATTTGATTTCTGTTTGGGCTGATTTAATTCATTCGACTCCAATTATGAATCAATATTTAAGAACACAAGGATCATTTATCCTAAAACTCCTCATTAGGATTTAAATTAACCAATTAACCTTCAATATTTGAATTATTTCATGAAAAGCTGGAGTTTTATTGGAAGTTTATGAATTTTGATTAGCTTAGTAGAAGTTAAAAAAAAAATGCTAAGAAAAAATTTAACAGATTTTAATTTAAAGCGATTAGAATGTGTCATGGAGAGCACTTTCTAGTGGGAGAATGTAAATTTTTTTTAACAAATTAAAAAATTAAAGCTGTTATATTGTTTTTAAAAATAATTAAATATCAACTACTGAATTACGGAATTTGTAATTTATTCATAACAAAAAAGGAATTTGATAAAAAAATCTTAGATTACCTATAAGGTCGAGGAATTATTCTGTCACCACTTTAACCCGAGTTTTAGCATCTCTTGTTTCAATAGTGTTATCTAGGGCCAAGAGTACATCTTAGCTACTCAATCGTCACAGCCCTTTTCACGGCTGAAATTCATTCACACATCCACAGAATTCCTGAATCAGAGAACGATCACCTCTGATCCATTACCCCCAGTGGTATTGTCTCAACTTGGAGGACTTTACGGCTATGACAGATTTATATGTTCACCAGCCACTATATACACGGAGAGTCTTCTGCTTCACTATCATTCCAGGGTTTTGCATTTATAACTCGTACACAGGATGTTTTGCTTCTTGTTTTGACTGTAGCAGTTCCACTAAGAAGATAGAGTTGCTCATAATAAGTTTCCATTTTTTCGCTATATTGTTGTAAAAGTCGAAAGAGGCTGGGTGGACTGATTTCTGGGTATCTTCTCTTTCTAGTCTATTTCAGAAAAGCTACCTAGTAAGTGGCTATTTAAATGATGGAGTTTAGAGGACGTGGTTTATTCTTGCGGCTTGAGATGGGCAAATGAGAGATCTTCTACTAAACGAAATACAGCTGTCAATGTCGTATTTTAGGCTCCAGAAATGTAGAGACGAAATTTTCGTTGTATGAAGTTCAGCATTCTAACGTATGGAGATGAGAAAAAGTAGGCGCAAATGCCGCTCCGTGAAAGATGATTCTTTAAGCCACAGGTGTATACAGCCAGCGACGGAATTCCTTTTTGACGTTCCAGTTGGATCCAGCTATTTTAGTAAGGTTTTGATAAAGAATATGATTTTTATTTCGAAGTTTCTTGGTTAAGGATCCACTTCAGTTTCTTATCGACGGTGATTTCGAGATGCTGAAATGTATTGTACTTTTTGATGACGTGATTACTGAGTTTCAGGCTGGGTAGGAGATTTGTTTATTAAAGACATGGTTGCCGTATTTTCAGTTGATCCGTTTAGGTGTACTAGCCATCCCAATTTTGGAATGAATAGAGTTATCTTCATTTTGGACTTCTGATTTGCTTTCGTAAATTGACTTGAAGATAAAGTCATTACATTTCTGATCGAATCTTACTAGTGATGAGATTTTAGAAGACGGGTCCTAGTCAAAATCTCTCAGCTCAGCCTTGTGTTTGGGATCAGTAGACTGATCTTTGGTTAATCTGGAATTCGATTAGTTAGAATGTTTTTAAGCGTTTCGATGGTTGAGAATTTAAAACTGATATTATCCAAATTATTGTAAATAGAGGAGTATTACAACCTGTAGGGTATTCTTACTACGATTTTTCCCGCAACTGACATACAAATAAACGAAATCATAGCAATCTGTATTTAATATAATTTGCATGAAGCGGAAACCTTGAGGTATCAGAGACATCTTATTCATGAGTGTCAACAAAACTTTTATTTTAATCCATTGAAATTTAGAGAATTTGTGGAAATAAGTGAAGATTTAACTTTAATGGAGTATGAAAATATTAAACTGACAGTTCCACTCAAGAAGTTGTATAGATTTACAAATCTACCTGGTGTCCTAAAAACGTACGACGGTTTGAAAAATCAATGAAACAAAAACAGAAGGTGATTGAAATGTACAGTTTACTGCATTTATGATTATGAAACATAGGAATTTATTGCCATCATGTTTCAAAATTAGTTACAAAGTTCGTCAGTAGGGATGGACGATGACCGAATTTCAACATCGCTATATATCATCCAACACATATCGATATTTTTCGATGTATCGTGATATCATTATTTATTTACAGCTATTATAAATAGCATCTCTTAACATACTAATCAGAACGACTGTAAATAAAAGATTGTTTTATTTTATATAAAAAAATATTCGTGTTCTTTTTAATAAAAATAGTTAGAAAATAGTTGTGTTAAAACAGCAATTACAAAATTCCTTTTTTATTCCTGCTCTTTTTTTATTTTCAAATATGCAGTATTTTGAATCGATTTAAAAATCCCTGCATTCAATTGACAAAATCGATGCTACTAAGAAGTGCTGCTTGTTAAAGAATATCTTTCAAATGTTGGTAAATCATATTTACAAAATATGTTTTAAAATACTTCTAGTTTTGAAAGTTTCCATAACTATTATCTGATTTAAAATGTGTATTGGTTATAAAGGTCATTATAACATGGCAAAATATTTCTAGCTTCCATTTCAGAAAAAAGTAATAGACAAAGAGCGAATAAAATAATAATAGCATCAATTTCATGCATTCTCAGGCTTCTGAGTATCTGGTATATAGAGAGACTGTTAAAAAGAGAAGAAAAAAGTTGTTCATTTACAAAAAAAAAAAAAAAAAAAGTGGTTAGCCTAGTTTTTTTTTTTACAAAACCCAATAAGCTCAGCTCAGTAAGCGATAAGTTCCCATCATGCTATTCTCTCTAAAGCAAAAAGAGTTCAAATTGTTTTAAAAATAAATATTTCATCATTTTAACATTGTTTCAAATTGACTATTATTGCTATGACTACAGCCTTACTACCACAATATTGTGGGCTGATTCTTATGTTGTTTCCTCTTTGAGGGGAACAAATGATAAATGAAGGAACTTCTATTAGATGACTCATTATCGAGATTTGCCTCCTGCATTGTCACTGCAGAAAGAAGCGCCCCCTTTTAGCTATTTTTGCTATAAAACTCCCATTCCATGAACAGTCTTCAAGAAAAGAGGATGCAGCTGCCTCTGACACCAAACATTTGTTTGAAATACTATCGTTAATTTTGAAGACATATTGTTTATATTTTTGTTTAAATAGTTTGATAATTATATATTTCAATTGCGTCTTATTTCTATTTTCCATATATTTTGAAATTCAGTGCGTTTCTTTACACACAAAAAGCCTTTAGGAACTTTCTTTTTTCTTTTTTTGCTTATGAACAACAAAGAACAATTTTCCGAACTGTTTTTGAACTTATATGGCCACTAATTTTTTCACCCGTACTTCGAAGACAATCATCAACGATAAAACATCTTATGGAAAAATAATTGATTATATCACGCAGATTTTATTATTTAAATCAAAATATTTTGCAGAATCTGATTTTTTTTTCTATATTATTTTTTCATATTACTTTATTTACTGCAAATGAAATTTTTTTATATATGAAATTATTCAATTACATTATTAAATATTGAAAATTTATTTCAAATTATGATTAGTAACCAATAAGTTTGTCAAAATTTAAACATATTTTCTAGATATTTCCGTTTGACTGATTCTATGCTAAAAAATGCCTTATTGTCGTGCGACACTTGTGGTGGGGTGGAATTCCAATGAATTTTTTAGAGTGTTTTTAAAATTAATAATTTTCCAACAATTTAAATTTTAAAAAGAACTTTTACATCTGAGTTGCGAGAGCATCTGGATTTTTCACGTTTCTCACGATCTGATTTCTGAAACTTTAACAGTTCGGCAGTAGGTAAGCTGTAGTATCACGCGAAAATTGCGCTCTCAAAACAAATGTTTATTCATTTATATTTCAGTAATTTCTTCTTCTTGAATGTATATAATATCTGAATGCGCTCCCACATGCTCTTTTTCTACCTCAGTGGTACATCGCATCGTCCATGCGTTGCAGTCGAAATGCAGTAAGAAAACATACAGGCAAGACAAGACATTCACACACGCATCTTAACAGAACAGCATATCATCTCCTAATAATTACAATCGCACTATGGGATGCGTACCTAATCAGGCATAGCCATCTATTATCCAAAAGAGAAGATAGAGTAATGCAACTGCTACAAACTTACTTATGTTTTACAGAGTGCCCCCAAAAAGTGAAATAACCTTTTATTTCCTTAAATATATTAAATATGCAATGAATTATGTTGAATCGAAATTGTAATATTTTGTAAATATTCTGAGAAATTGAGCTTTCTGAGATCATTTATAAAATTTGATTCCTTATTTTTATTTCTTGGCAAAGAAAAAAAAAAAAAAGATTAATTCGGTAAGATTTTTTTTTTGCTTAGAATATAATTTATGTTGAATAAGTTACTTAGAAATTTTCTTTTATTTCCCTTTTAATTTTTATAATATTTCCACCATATTTGATTCCATCGTTTTGTATCTCCCCGAAGGGGCATCTCGAAAGGAGGATGAGATGCTTCCGGCATGGTGGTTGGATCTCACCACCCTGGAGGATAGACGAAAAGGTGGGCGTCTGGCTCCTCCCATCGATAAAAGGGACATACTTCCTTAGGGAAGGGTTGTACTGTGACCGGTGATGGCTCTTAAGTCTCAACCACTGTTCCCTCCAGTGTTGCTGCTGCGGCGGTCCGGTCATTATTATCCGTGAGCCTTCGGGTGGGTCGGAGAGTCAGTGATATGACTTTCCATCATTTTGTTGAATGTTGAGGCTCCCTTTATGAATTTTTTTTTTTTTTTTTTTTTGTAGAAAGATTATATATTTTCCTATATTTCTCAAATAGACATATTTTTTAAAAAAATCTTTTTCTTTTCGAGTCTATAAATATCCGACAAGAGACGAATTTAATACCAGTTTAAGATATTTAAAAGTCTTTAAAAAAGTCAGAAAAAAATTTATACTACTTTAGTAAGCCTCATAGTAGAGAAGAAGCAAAACTCATTATCTATCCGGGTTTCTTTATTGAAAGGAATGAATAAAATATTTGGATGTATATTTTATTAAGAATAACTAAGTTCACATTACCTTATGGCACGTAGCATAAGAGTTTCATTATAAAGAATAAATAATTTCATTCAATTCTTGATGTTTTCCCTATTGTAATGGCTGGATGATATTTTCGTAATCGAAGAATAGGAAGATAAATTTCGTCATGTAATTGGCTTAGAAATTTGAAAAATGAGGCTCAAAATCTCTACTACGTCTTAAAAACATTCGAGGAGTTACAAAACAAAATAATAACAGTATGGTGAATTTTTTCCATTTTTGTTTTTTTAGAAAACTTGTCTCAAATGTTACGGCCATCCAACTTGGCAAGCTATCTTAGACATTACAAAATGATTTACAAATATTATTTTTCTAATGTTTGAGGAAAAAGTCTTTAACATTAATAAATAATTTTTAATAACATTAATGAGAAATGTTTGTATAACAGTAATAATAATTATTTTGTCTATGATGCTATTATTAATTCCATTTACTACTTGTTATATTTTGAAAATAAGGGTAAAATGTTAATTCGGAATAAGCATCCTTACTTTATGAGACAGAAGTGATTTCCAGCTGTTTGATGGGAAATGCTCGTCTATTAGGCAATTTAAATACCAGTATGAACACATAATAATTAATAATGAAATAATAAGGGGAATATTTCAATGAAATTTTGAAGGAAATATTTAATTTCATTAATAAAAATCAAAAACGTTTCACTTTTATATATTAAGAGTTACCTAACTTTCTATTTTGGTTTGACTTCTACAAAATATTTTCATATAGAATATGTGTAGTTAAAATAGCATGGATTCTTTTTTTTTTTAAATTGAAGATTAATATTATTAATAGTAAAAATACTTCATCTTTATTCCTTAATTTTTGTTACATCAGCTTCTTTTATAAAGTTTCAATTTTTGTCTTTTATTCAAAAAAATATAATTTACAATAAATTGTACTTCAATTAAATTTCGTTTTTGTCACATAAAATTTTTAACGTAATCTAAGGCAATCCCATTTGTTTTCAAAAATTCATTTCTAAACAGTGATAATAACTTATTCTTTTAAGGAAATATTCATTTTTAAAATTCTTTAATTTATACCATGAGTTTGTAAGATTTGTAATGTTAATTAAATTTAAATTAATGCATAATAAATTATTAATATTAGAAGAAATGATTATCTATTACTATCAGAGTCTGAATGCACTTTTGTTTCTGCACTAGAGAAAATGAAGTTTCTAGTCTAAAAATAAAATGCTGTCGGATATCGATCATTCGGACGTTAATAATCCTGAGTCTTCAAGAAGGAAAAAATGGATTGAGAAAGGTTTCACTGCCGGAAATGAGAATTCAGAATTTTTTTCGAAAATATGAAAGATTGTAAAATGCAATAAAAAAAGATGTGTTATGTCATATTTATTTGTTTTAAAAAATTCTTCCTTTGAGTGACTTTTAATTATTATATGTATAACGGGGAAGAGTTATTTTCTTCTTTATATAAGTTTTAATTTCATCTTCACCGCGAGACTTGAATGGGGACACATGTTCACGCACGAAAACGGAAACTACAAAACATAGCGCACTTTTTGTCTTGTCATGCTCTCAATGAGCGATTCTTATCTTTTATTACGCTACGCAGCATTTGTATATATATATACATATAATTTCAAGGTAAAGGACGGATTCTGCCTTGACATTAATCAGTAAAGCGTGCGCTTCCTTATTTAGACGTCATTCTGAATGACGGCATTAAGAATACTGATTAGTTAGCGTCTTAGCATGTTTTTTTTTGTTTTTTTTCGTTTAGAGATAACTTTATTTAATATTTCTGTCGTCGAATTCTTATCATTCAAATGTTTTCATCTCCGGTCTTTTTCAAGCACGAAATTGTTTGAAATGCACTGTGAGCATCACGGAAATATTGCATCGGAATGTGCAACTGTTTTTTTTTAATGCTATCTAAATCGAAGCGTAATAAGCATTAAAAGTGTTCCATACTAAACGAATTCTAATGGACTGATCTGTTTTATTATTCAGTGAATTAAGCATTCTGTGAATTGTTTGAATGCTCAAAGACATTAGACTATACTTAATTGAAAACAGTTTAAATTTAAGTATGAAATCAAATAAGATTAAAAACTGCTTTATAAGATAAAAGCTCAAGTATTAAATTCTCAGAATAATTTGATATTTAAAGTGTAATTCATTACGCCGAAACGTAAGTGATGTGCATTTATAATCACAAAATATACATACAAATATGTAACATAGTGTTTTTTTGCCTTTCATAAAAGAATTAACGATAAAATTAAAAATATAATGCATATGGATTTCTCTAATAGAGGGGTGGGATTTAAGTCGATCGCGATAGACCGGTGGATCACCAACACATTTTTAGGTGATCGCCTTTACTAAGAACTAAATCGCACATATTTAAAGAATCTAATTGTTACATTCATGCATTAACCATTTAGCAATGTTGATGTGGAAGAAATAACTAAAAATATAAATTATATATCTCTTTATCTCTTAAGAAAAACGAAGTTTTTCTCTTACAAACTGGCAATTTTAAAAGCATGTAAATCAGAATCTAAGAATAACTTTTGGAATCTAATGGACGAAGTAAAATAACATAATTTTGAAAAAGTTGCACAAAAGTGGCTCTACCTACCTATGTGAATCTTCATTTTCAACGATGCATATAATTAAGACAACATATTGTTCCCATCTCACAGTCTACCACTCAGAATCCAGTGAAAGATTAGCAGTTAATGATTATATACCGAGATATTCAAAATTGGCGGACAGTATGCAGCCTAAGTCTTCTATTAACTGTAACTACTAAAACTAATTTTAGATGAAAATGATTTATTTTTTAATGTATTTTAAATTGTTTGATATTAAATGAATCATTTGATATTATGATATTTGTGACTATTATTATTATATTTGTAGTTATATAGGTAAGTACATATTCCGTATTTATTATTAAGGTGTAATAAATATTGTAGACTATTTATTTTATCTCACTACATCTACGCTACTGGGTCGACCACAACACCTTGAAAAAATTAGAAGTAGCCAGTACTCTGGAAAAATCTGCCCACCCCTGCTCTAATACAATGAAATTTCTTTCTAGAGAAGTTCCAACTTTCAGATAAATCAAGATTGATTTCATAGAGCATTAATTCTAGGAAATCTGATTTCGTAGATTAAATGTTCTTGAGATACTGGCATCTGGAACTTAGGGAGTGGTAGTGGGTGGGGGAAAGGTAACACTTGACCACATTTCGACATTATTTGGTTCTTTTTCTTAAATGCATTCTAAAGCGAACTTATAGCTAACAAATAAATCATTTAAGATCTTATTTTGCAAGCAAATTATTATTCATCACTGAAAATGCCTTCAAAATGAAAAACCAGTTTTATTTTTCCTTTAGAGTCGTTTCATTCTGCCTTTCAAATTTTATATTTACTGAAAAATAATTGCCCAATTATCTCAAACTGAGGTTTATTTAAAATGTCACTCTGCTCACCTCATTCTCTTGTTATGATATGATGCAGACATTCGATTTCGTTACTGCTTAAAACATAAGTCAATCCTTCGCGTGCATAGTAGAGTCAGTGATAAAAATAAATGCTTTCCGAAAATTTTATTTCGAGTCTATCGCTTCATTTGTAATCAGTTTTCCTTTCTACTCCATTACTTGCTGGTACACTACTCGTCGAGGATTATAGATTACAGAGTAATTCAAATTGGCTGCAATAACTTAAAACGTTTTATTCTTGATATTTCTTGGTAATCTGATATTTCCTAATATATGAATGACTCAAAAAACGTATGCTAAAACCTGAGTTATTTTAAGGGGTGGGGAAACTACAATTATGGTTATCTATCTATCTTCTATCTATATCTATACTTATAATAAAGCTCAATGTGTGTGTGTGTGTGTGTGTGTGTGTGTTGGCGCTCTACAGACCAGACCATTCAACCTACAGCTACCAAATTTGGCACGTGTATACCTTGGAGGCCGGGAATGTGCACCTGGGGGTTATTTTTTCGAATTTTTAAATAGAATTTTATTTATTTAAAAATTAAGCGAAATTTTGACGTGTTTCTGCTATAACTGCCGAAAATATTACCGCACAAAAAAGATTTTTACATGAAGTTAAAGATAAAAAATTTATCTTTAAAATGATACTAATGTTTTAATCTTAAAATTAAATTTCTATTTTTAATGAATTTTTAAATAAATATTTTAACTATGTTTTTCAATAATTTTTTTCGTCAAAAATAAAAATGAGGATTAAGCACGTTTCGCATTCATGAAAAAAAAATAGCTTTATTCAAAGTGTTGCCATCACATTGATTAAAGCTTTAACTGAAAATAAATTAAATCTTTTTGGAAATGAAATCTGCAAAATTATAATTTTCGGCGAGTGTCTGTAAGAAATGAAACAAATATGAAATATTATTTTTTCTAAAAAATAAATTCAAGAAAAATTATTTTATGATCTTTTACACTCTCTATACAGGGTGTTTATTTAGTACCGGATCCATTTTGATATTTAATGACTCATAAAATAATGAATATGTAAACAAACTTATGGCATTTATTGATGGAATAACTCATATATTTTCCTTTTCAGGTTTGAATATTTTTACTTTTGTAAATATCGTCTGCGCGTGTTTTTAATTTCAGATAATTTCATTTTTCAGTCTAAATATCTGTATTTTTCTAAATATCGGCTGCTTATTAATTGCATTTTTCTCTCTTTTGTTTTTGGCAACGATTGAAATGTTATGTTTACTTTTGATACGTTTGTTCTATGTAGTACTTTTGTATGTGATGTTTTATTCGATAGGATATTAAGGAGAATGCATACACCACAAGAGAAAGCACAGATTTTATGGTGGTCATAGAGTTAATTTCCAATAAACTAAATCACTGACTTTTAAGAGTTAATTTTAAATCACTTAAACTGACTGGTTTATGAAGATTTGAATATTTTTTGATATTTATTATTTTGAATATTTAGATTTTTCATCGATCGTTTCAAAGAAAATACGCCAATAAGCGCGCAGGTTTCTCAAGATTAATTGGCCTAAGATTATGAAAATGGTGAGTTTTTCTAAATTTTTAACATTTAAAACTTCATAAATAAGTCTTAGTTGATCGTGGAAAATAGAAACATTCATTCATTTATTTATAATTTGGTGTATCCAGAATATTTATCAGAATATGATACCTTACTGCATTAAATTTAGACTTCATAATTTTTGAAATATATTTATAAGCAGGAACAAAATATTATTATTGATTTCATTTCAATCCTTTTGAAAGGAAAACTAAAAACTGAATTATATACTGAATCTCAGAAATTTTTGTTGAATCATTGTTTGAGATATTACATAAATCATGAAAAATATTTTGTAGTTCACATAAGACTTCAATACCGAGCGATTCTGTTTGCAATACTCATATTCAATAATAATAATAATTAATAAATAACAATAAAGATGATTAATAAAATAAAACGCTTGGTTTTATTAAAAAATATCTTAATATTAATTGCAATTTCGTTATTTACATTTTTAATTAAAGTTGAAGTTTTACCGGAAATGGCAACAAATTAGCAAAATATATATAGTAAATTGAACGAAACGATCTAAACAATATAAGTTTGGTATGACTATCAAAATTTGAAGATTAAAAATGTTTTGTTTGAGAATCCTTTAAGAGACCAGTTACTTAAAATATTTAATTGAAAATTGTAGCGAGCGGTAATACTGGCGAACCGGCTGGTCGCCAAAGGCGGCTAGTACTTATATAAAGCTCAATGTGTTGGCGCTCTACAGGCCAGGCCGTTTGACCTACAGCTACCAAATTTGGTACATGTATACCTTGGAGGTCGGGAATGTGCACCCGTGGTCCCTTTGTTGAATTTTTTATTAGAAATTTAATTATTAATTAAAAACTAACTTTTCCGCCAAAAAAATTCTTTAATTTTTCCCTCAGCGAAATGAGTAAGGCTTCAGTTTTTTTCCCCACACTAATGAGGCTAGGCTTAAGATTTTTCGGCCGATTATTTCAAACGATTCTGTTTATTTTCTTAATGTTTGATGCAGTTAAAATTAAACATTGTTAATTAATCGATCTTTCAGATTCATTCTGAAGTACTTTTGAATTAAAATAAAACAAAATAAAGGAAATTAAAAATTACTAATCTGCATAGCGTTACCCCAACTGGCGTAGAAAAATTCACACATTTGCGTTACAGTAACTGGCGTTGAAAATTCACGCATGCGCATTGTGTTCTGATTGTTGACAATTATTAACAACGGATGCGGACTGGATTTAAATTATTTTTAGGTTAGTTGCATGCTTTTGTAATTAAATTGCATTTATGTTAGTTATAAATTTTTTTTATATGCTTATAGTTTTAAGTATATCGCTTTTTAAGTAGTTTTTTTTAACCTGTTTTCAACCGATTCTTTTAAAGGATTCTGTTTATTTTCTTAGTGTCTGATGCATTTAAAATCAAATACTGTTAATTAATCGATCTGCTCTTGATGATCTGAGAAAATTTTGTTGACAAATTCTTGAGATATTACATAAATTAAGAAAGATATTCTTTAGTGCCCATAAGGTTTAAATAATCATTGACTCTGTTTTCAGTAATCATATTATTAAAAAAAATGCTTTGTTTCAGTAAAAAATATTATTATATTAATTGAGGATTAATCATTTCCACGTTTATTTAAAGCATAAATTCTACAAAAGCTAACAGAAAATTAGAGAGATACATATTACGTTATGACTGAAGGCCTTTATAACATTATGAGTGAATTATGACTGTCAAAATTTGAAGTTTTGAAATATTTTAATGAAGAAGCTATTAAAGAAGGAATTGCATAAAATATTTAATTATTAAAATTATAACGAGCATTAAGATTGGCGAACCGGCTGGTCGCCAAAGGCGGCTAGTATGGAATAAAATGTATGTTCGTTTGTATTTTTGCATTATTGGGTGCATAAATAAAAAAAATATATATACGAGACAGATCGTGGATTTGTTTTAGGAGAAATATAAACATAATTGTTCTAAAATTCTCATAATCTCTGGCTTTTTTAAAGTACTAAAGGATTTTAGTTACCTGTTTTAAAACATTTTTTATCTTAGAAATTTTTAATACAGTGGTCTTCAATCTATGTACATGCACCATTGGTAGAATATGGCATTTTATTGGGTGTTCAATATTTTTCATAAAAATTTTTAATGAATGTTTAGACTACCATTTGATTTCTTTAATATTAATTCTATTTATTCTGATTTTTATGTAGTGTAGCAGATAATATTTCACAAAAAGAAAAAGATCAATTTTCATACATTTCACACGACCGAAATCCTGTGGAAGCATTAAAAAAGAAAGGCTGTCGAATCATAACAAGGAATACTCTTTAATTAAAGATTAATACAGAATGTTTATACAGTTTTCTGGGGGAAAAATAGAATTACAATGTATTTTGAAATAAATTAAAATAGCGTGTTTATTTTTTCATAAATTGGCAACTAATTTGAGGTTTGAATTGTTTCAAAACAAACACCATATAATATTGGCAAGAAAGCCTTTATTATTTCATGTTATTTTCAAAAAATAAAATGGAACTTTTTTTTGTTACTACTTATTATTAAATAAAATTTTAACAGCAAACTAAGCAAAGATAAACAGATAAATATTATTAAAAATTCATTTTAAATTCTCTATATTATGTGCAGATGGAAATACCACATATTTATTTAATGTACAGTAAGTCTAAAACAAATAAAAAATTTGAATAAAAAAATAAAGAGAAAATCATATTATACGCGGTATATATTGAACAAGAAAAAGTTTGAAGATTCCATTTGAATGACAGGGTAACAAAATGTGCGTTTTACAAAAAATTATTCAGCAGTAAGTTTCGAAAAACATTCACCAACTGCTGTTTTAATTCAGCTCATTTCATAGAAGTCGAAACACCAAGAACAACCGTAAACGCGGTTTGTTATTTCATTTATTTGACAAATAAATGCATCTTATTTGATAAACACCAAAGTGTTCGAAAAAATAGAAAATAAAAATATTTTCACTTTTCTAGCAAGTATAATAAGTTGACTGAATAATAACAATAATAGTAGCTGAATAATAACAATTTTACGACGATTCTTTTCTTTGATTATTTATACTAGATACCAAATTTGAGATAATATTTAAAAATTTTCATATGTTATACGGTTTAATTTATATTGTTAAAAATTAGCCATATCAGAAATTTCACACCATGTCTATTGTCTTATCGCGTTTACATTTCGACAGACTAAACATAATTCGAAAAGCATATATATATATTTTTTTTAACTCGGAGACGTCTGAACATGGAGATTCATTAACACCAAATTGAATTTTTTGACAATTACAATATCTTCTCTGCGGATACGAGGAAATAAAATACAACAAAATTTAACAAATTCGAAAGACAGAAAAAGTGAATGAATTTCTGCTGTACTTAATATAAGTTCTGATTTTCAGTTTTGTGTAAAATAAAATTTTATAACAAAAATTTTAAAATCAATGTATCGTCTTCAAATTCCAACTAATCGAATCCGCAGGTTTGGGAAATTGAATACTTGTTCACATCTGAACGAATCTAGTCTGTGCATTTTAATAACTTATCAAGACATAAAACATCGTAATTTTTTAAAACTACTTTTGCATGTAGCAGTATAAATTAATTCCCTACATTTTCAATTTAAAAATAATGCATTTTTAAAGAACTTCAACCTATTTTCTTACAAAAATTTCTTTCTTGTAATGTGAAGAACGGAAATTGAGTTCAGCAAACTCGAAACTCGATAGCTTACAAGAAAGAAAGATTTCACCCAGAACGTTTTTAATTTGAATTTTAAAAAAAATCCTTTATCGGAAATTGCATTCTTTGATAAAGGTCAATAGTTGAGATTTATGCTGAAATGTTCAAAGGATTATGTTCTAATTTAGTAATTTATTTTTTCGACATATGTCATAGTAGAACATATTTCAGTATGTTTCACCCTTTTAAACCTCAAAACCTGTTTCAGGACAAATATTAATAATCAAACATAAACGGAAAACGGAACCTTCAAGTCACATAGACCGATAAAGATGACTCTAATTTGAATTTTATTGTTATGGCTTTAATGTTTGAAGAACAAGTTTACAGTCCAAATGTTTTTTTTTAAAGATTTTATGAGAATAATTCATAATCATGAATTCCAAATTCGGAAGATGTCAAAATTTGTAAAGAAATCTACTAAATTCAACCAGACAAATAAAATTCAAATGAAACAATAAAGTAAAAGTTTCTGTTAAAAAAAATAGACAATACATTTTTCATCCTATAAAAAAAGAGCCATAAACTTATTATTTTTTCTTCCTAGTATAAAATTCAAAATTTTCGAAGATATTGAAAAAAAACTTTCATTTTTAAAATTTCCAGTCATTGATTTGAGATTGCAGATTTTAGAGGAGGAAAATGATTTCTGTTGGTGTAACGATTAAACTTTGCTAAACTTGTTCCAGTATTAATATTATTATCACAGTGAAAGGACATAAAGTCTCGACATCTCATTTATTTAATCATCTACGCTTACATGGACTGCATAGTAATATGATATTATAAAGGCGTATTGATATTCTTTGATGGGAAAAAAATTCTATTTCTTTTTATCATTCCGGAATATTTTAAAGGTTTTCTTAATCATATTTCGGCCTTATAATGAACAAATTTATTAAAAGATGCCATAAGTAATCCCAACTGATGTAAAATCTTCCATCTGAACTAAAGCATGAAAAATGAAAGTTTATTTGTTTGTTTATTTATTTTTGTAATTAAATATCTAAGAGTAAAACGCGAAAGTTTGATTTCAAAAGCTGCTTCAATTTTTAAAAACAGTAAGGAATTTCCCTCTAAATAAGCAACATTTTTTTCATATTTTCTTTTCTTTTCATTTACTAACAGTGTCCAACTTCTTTGCACTTTAAACAGTCGTAAATTCTTACTCCAAATAGAAATTTTGAAAACAAAGACAAAAAAAAAATGCGTATTATTTTCTTTATTTACATTTTTGCCCATAAAAAATTTCGTCAAGAAGGTCAAAGCGAAACTCAAAAAAGATGGAATAAAAAGAAGTGTTGCCAAGAAATTCATCATCGTAAATTTTTCTTTCAAAAGAAAATTCTTCTTGGTCTTGGTCAGTAACGAATTTTTTTTAAAAAAATTTCAGATTATCTAAAAAAAAAAAAAAAAATGGGAATTGTTTTTAAGGTACTTTTTAAAATATGTAGCGACTCATAGGAGAAAAAGGATTTTGCTTAGATAAAATAACGAATGAATAGATTTTATGCAACAAATGTTCTTGTAAAAGCTGTAATCCGAGTTGGGTTTTTCAAAAATTAACAAATTTTGCGACAAAAAAAGTTATATTCTTTTGAAATGATATGTCGATATAGTCATTTTTTTGTCCTCATAAGAACGGAAGAGATGCTATGTATGGGTGAATTGTATGGACCAAAAAAATAATAGCTTGAAGGAGTAACAATTAATAGATAAAGCACTATGCAAACTTATCCGCCTCAACCAAATGCTTGCAACTTTTCATCAGCAAGTATGCGACTTCTTATCTTTCAGCGCCATGTTTCAAATCCATTAACAGATGCAACTAAAATTCTGCAATAGCAATCTGAATCACTAAATTATCATTCCTTTCTTCACTACAACTTTAATGCACTAAATTATCTTTCACAAAATGTTGAAGATAAAGATACTGTCAGAACGAGATGCAGTGTTAGGAATATTAAGGAAATTTAAATGCCATCTTAAAAATATTTTTCAATTTAAACATTTTCCCTTTGAATCTAGAAGCATTTGTAATTCAACATCTGAATATTCTTTTTGTCAAAAATTCTACATGAGGCTCTATTATTGATTTTACTGATGAATAAGCCTTAGGAATATATCCCAAGGAAAATACTTACTTAAAAAATAATTGAGGATCAAAAAGAAAAAAATTCACATCCTTTCTAATTAATGCCTTATAATTTTGCAAAGCAATATCTTTTCAAAATATGATTTTGTATATCAGATTCCTTTGATCCTTATCTCATAGATGATTCATTTTAACGATTACATTATGGTAAAATTAATTTTTCTATTCTATTTTATAAATTGATTTAATTTAAAAGTATAGTAACATGCTTAATGTTTAAATTAATATGTAAAAATACTAGCTAACTTTGGTGGCCAATTGACTCACCCAGTTAATTAGTTATAAGGATTTCTTTATATCGATAAATTAAAATTTGCTATTTATATAATGAAGTATTATTTTGTACAACTTTGTCATAACTTTCTGAATAAGATCCACAAACATAGTATAATATTGCTCCAAATAAATAGTTTGCATAACTTACAATAGATATTTTACAATATTCTTGAGAGGCTATCTTGTTGAAACACATACAAACCTGAAGTACTTTTATATAAATTTCTACAATTTGACTGGTTTGCTATGCTTGATAAGTGGCGAAAAAAAAATTACGATATCAATTCAATAGTTGAGAGTTATATTTTCTGACATCTCTCGAAAATATAGAAAAATGGGAGAGCAGGTAATCATTGATGCCAATAATTGACAATAAAAAATAATATTGATAAAATTGACAATATAGATACCGTGGCTAAAGTAAGAAAGTTTTCCTCTGAGGGAATGTACGCATATGTAGTTTTTATTAAATTTCTCTCGAAATTGGAAGTCATAATACAATTGATGGGGACATGAGTTTTCTAGGGGACATGAGTATCTAGGGGACATGAGTTTTCATATAAAATAAAAATTGATGAAATCGGTCCATTGTCTTTCGTTGCGAGGCTGGTTCTTTGGATTTGCCAATAATTTTAAATATATATAAATATTTGCATTTTTTCAAAATATTTATTAATTGATATAAAAAATTCAATTTAATTTATAGAATAAGAAAATTATTATTCAAATAAATAAATTTTATATATTTAATAATATGAGATATAAATAAATATAAAAATAATGTTTATTTATGTATTATATATAAACGCTTTACACCTTATTTAATACCCTTGCAATTATTTATTTAACTGCTATAGATATATTCATTTTTGAATGATGTCTCTTCATAGGAAATTATATAAACTGTAAGATCTTTTATTACTCTACCCTAATTTAAAATTTCTGACTAGAATATCGGAAGCTTATGATTTTGATCTATTCTATAATATTCAAGTCCCCGGTTGGGTCACGGTTGACGGGTAGTAAAGTTTCGGCTTCGTAACTGGAGGATTTCAGGTTCTTGACCCGATTCCACTGAAGAACCTCCGCGTAAGCGAGTCTGGTGCTCGTTAAATCCGTCGGGGCCAAACGTCCTCTTGCTAGAGTCGTGTCGTGTGGAAATTTGGAAAGGGAGGTGTCAACTCAGGTGTCGTCCTCGTCATCTGACCATGGTTCAAAATTACGAGGTCCGTCCAAAAATAGCCCTAGCGTTGCATTAAAACGGGGCGTTAATATTGCTAAACTCAAGTGCTATGTTACCTAAATGTCAATTGAAATATTAGTCTTTTAGATCAGCATTCAAAAAGATACAATATTACATACAGTAAAAATCTTCAAAACCTTTAAAAGTTTCAAAAGAAAAGTAACGTATGCGGTAGCCCAGAGGTGAGAGGCGGTTTGGGAACGGGCGAGCGGTGGTTCCAGATACAAAACAGGACTCTGCCGAAGAATCATAGTGCATGTAAGCAAGTTAAATATGATGTCAAATGCCATGTCTACTTCCTCTGTTATGGTGCGGAAGTGCAAAATAGCGCACTGACCCAAAGTGTTCCTTTGTTCTCTGGTCAATGTTCAAGATTACGAGGTCTGTACTAAAATAGTCCTCGCGTTGCCACTAAACATGATACAAGTTATAAAAAAGACAAAAACAATGTTTCACTTGATCATTATGTTAATGATATCTTTATTGACCAATGATATTTAACAATAAGTCAAGAACTGCCCCAAATTGCTCAATTTAAACTTTTAGATTAGACAATATAATAACTTTTTGGATCAATCAATTAAAGCAAAATATAAGATAAATATCTCACAACAAATGCAGGATTTAAAAAAAAATCACTGACCATCTTTTTGATGACATCATTACTGACCAATGAGGACTCTAAAACTTGGATGTTTTGTTTTCAGAAAATGGTATGATAATTATAGTTTAAAGAGCATGTTTTCGGTCAAGGGTTAAGCTTTACCACTATAAAAAAATAATACTATCATTTATATATATATATGTATAAAACAAAAAAACAATTTTTTTGCATACAGTGGTATTTGTGGAGAAAAATGCATACAACATTTGATTTAGTTTAGTTATAATAACGTCCCGTTTTAAAGCAATACTAGGGCTATCTTTGGACGAACCTCGTAATTTTGAATTGCTGTCAGATCATGAGGACGGACCCTGAGATCGCACCCCCTCTCCAGGCTTCCACACCACACCAGCGGGAGGACGTTTGGCCCGAACGGATTTAGTGTGCATCAGATCCGCTTACACGACGGATCTTCAGTGGAATCGGGTATCGAACCGGAAACACTCCGATCGCGAAGCCAAGATTTTATCACTAGGCCACCGCGACCCTGTACAACTGTTGAATGTCCACAGTCAGCCTGCGTAAGCATAATATCATACACAAAGAACAACGGGCATGTTTTTAGTGAAGTTAATTTTCCGTGTAACAAAATTTTTTTTGAGAAGGATGTTTCTTTTACAAAGAACATGGAAACTGATACATGAAAACGTTTCACTTATATATTTCATCAAAAAACGCCTAGGTGAACTCCTTTCAACTCTGGGTGAGTTTATTTACCATCTTTTTAGCAATGGATGATTTTTTTAGGAGAATCTGATTGTTTCCGCTTCTTCTCTTTTTATTTATTTTTGGTATTATAGCATTCATGAGATCATGATGTTGCTCATCAGAATGAGAAATTTTTTAATTTGAATTTGAAATGAGGGAAAAACTGGCTTTTTCCTTTCCCATTTCGAGGATAGATAAATATTCCATTGATCTCTACCAGTCTATTTTTTTACCCTTTTATTTTAACAACAGTGCATGAAGAACATCTGTAAAGGAAGCTATTAAATGACCAGCAGGAGATCAGATCGTCAAAAATCATTATACGAATGCGATAGAAACTTCACTATCCATTGATGTATATTCATTAGGATAGACCCAAAAAATACTCTTTTCGAAATACAATTCAGATCATAAAAGAAAAATTGCGTCTTAAAACCAATAATCCTCTGCTATTTTTCATAGCTTTCAGGTGTTAGAAGCGGCTTGCAGTTTCAACATTGAAAAATTCATTATATAAAAAGTACGAATGAATTTAAAATTTGTGTCGATGATAGGAAGTATTTTATTCATGATTTTTCAGTCTGAAAAATTAGTCTTCAAAATCCTTTCCCTTTCTATCCTGCTTTATAAACAAATTTTTCGAAAACTGGAGAAGAGTTTATTTTCAGAAAGGCATTCTTTTTAGGAAACCACAAATTGATAACAATGATGTCAATAAGTTACTATCCCAAATATTTAATTGCATCGCTGCTATGGAAAAAGCAAATAACGTCACAAAATTTCATTGGAATTTTTCTCTTTACACATATTGATGATGAAACTTGTATGAAAAAATGTGTGAGAATGCTTGCCGAATAGTTTCTCGAATCACTTAGAATTCCGTTTTGAGACTATAAAAAATAAAGAAAGTGATGGCAAACTATAACAGGTATTAGTAAAAGTACTTTCTAGGAATGAAAAGTATTGGGTAGGAATTAAGGAAGTTAGTTAGTTTATTGGGAAGTATTTTTAAAATTTTTTTCATTCAACATGAAATAAGATTTTCTTTACTATTGTTATGTTACACTTTGCAGAAATCGGTTCTTCAAGCATTTTCTAATTTTTGACTAGAACAAAATATCTTATGAAACTATTTTCAAAAACTCCGGGAGGCCGCAGTGATCTGGTCTCGACTTTCGAACTGAAAGGATTCTGGTTCGAAACTCGTTTCCTCTGAATAACCATTATGTAAGTGGGCCTGGTGCACGCTAAATCCTTCGGGGCCAAATGCCCTCCCTCTGGTGTGGTGTGAAAGTTTGGGTGGGGGTGCCAGCTCAGGTGTCGTCCTCATCATCTGCTGGTGATTCAAACTTACGAGGGCGATCCCAAAATAGCCCTAGTGTTGCTTTAAAACGGGGCGTTAATGTAATTAAACTAAACTACAACAATTTCTGAATGAAATATTGAACTTGTGCATCCATATGTATCGCAGAAAGTAACGAAATGGAACAAATTCGTCTAAATTTTACATGCTCTTTCGATAATGTTTTGTAACAACATTACCTTTTAAGAGTTCATATAACAAGGCATCTAGTCAAGAACTGAAAAAAATCTTTTAAATATTTACATTTCATAAAAAAACTTAAAAAATCAACATTTAACTTTTGTTAGAATAGATTTCTTATCAATCATACTAAAAAGTCTGTTCGCACATTTTTATAAAAATAATTTTCGTTCAAATATGCAAGTAATCGCTTGGCTTAACCTTTTCTCCTGTCCATGAAAATTTCTGATTTTCCTCTGTTTTCCGCCGCATTAGAACAAACAAAAATAAAAACTCAAACAGGTAAACATTTATAAGGCGTTTTAAACGTTTTAAAGTTTTAAAATGTAGAAGAACGCGTGAAGTGCTTTACGGTGGGCATGCAGAAGTTTCACTTGAAATTGCTAGACGTGTTACGGACGACAAAATGGTTAAAGTAGTTTTTATCCAGAATGATATTTTAAATTTAGTTTTTATTTGCTTCGGTTTTAAATTATTATAAGATACACCAAAATTTTCTTTAATTTCAAAATAGCATTTGTGAATAAGTAATAGACACAGAATTGTTTTTGTTTTATTTGAGGGAATATATTCCTGTTCAATTGATCAAGATTTCTGTAAGCCATGAAATCAGTGTATACGAAGGCAAATTCAATATGATTGTTAATAATGATTGAAAAATTGATTAAAATTTGCTGTCCACTGAACAACTAATTCTAAAAACTTTTCTAAAAGGAAGCAAGCTAATCTAAATACTTCTTAGGTATGATCACTAACTTAAAAAAAAAAAAAATCTGCCTACACAAAGAATTGTTGCAAAGTCATTAAAACGTTCATTTTTAACCATAAATAAAATAATAAAGATTTGAATCTAAAAAAAATTAAAAGATATAACAGCACTATATTTTTTTGGCATGCAGTCAAATGTCATCGATACCCGATGAAGAATTCTGTATGAAAAGTGTTTAATCGCTGAAAGAAAGGAGAAAAACTGTCTGCTATATTCAACGAAGCTTGGGAGAATCTGAACAAAGGATAAAAAATTATTTTTATTGCCATAAAGAAGAAAGAGAAAATTTAAATTCTTGCTTCAAAAAACATCTAAAAAATATTTTTAGTAAGAAATTTATGGTTATGTGTATTAAAAACGCAAATGAAAGTTAAGGGAAAATGCAGTTTCTCATTAAAATTAAAAAGATGATGAGATATAAAAAGCATAAGAATAAATTCCTTATATTAATGAAGTAATATTTATTGAAAATACATAAAAGGAGATAATACAAGTTCCATGACTGTACCAGACTAGATGCAACAGGGATCCTAACTAATTGCCCTAATTTCATCGGTGACTAGAATAAAAGGTGGCCCCTAAATGAAGAATTTTTAATTATATATCATTGCAGATTCGGTCTTTCTTGAATCTTTCCAAATTTATTTCTAGATAACCAGATGTAAAAGCCTAATTCTAATGTATTAGTCGTTAAGCAACTGAACTCCATATGAGTGAATTCCTTGGTTTGAAGTAGAAATAAAGAAAACATTTTCTCAAGAAGTTGTCATTTCAATGATAAATGTGAAAGATGAGGGTTTATTTGCATCTAAATTCCAGTTGTCATTCGAAGTAATGGGTCAGCTCAGTAGATAAGACTTAAAAAATAACTCAGTAGATAGGACCAGTTATTTCGAATGATCGCCGAACTGAAAGTGGAAAACAAATCACTCTGATATCCATTCATTCTCTCTCATATCCTGTCAAAAAAGTTTTTAAGTGTCACTGGAGAATTATATTCGGTCGTACTTCCAACAGTTTCTTATCTGAATTAATTATTACATAAAATGCATTCTTTAAACGAGACGCCTTGTTAAAGGATGGAACATCCCACAGCTTCCGGATTATATTAAGGTGCGAAAGCATGTTATTTAGTTAAAGTAAAAGCGTATTTGGAAAACTCAGCACGAAAGAAAAATATATCCCAAAAGCTCGCTCTTTGTAAATATCATCATATTGAAGCGGAAAATGCCTGCGTTAATCGTTCCAGAATCCGTTGGATCGAATTAAAAAGCTTTCATATACAGCAGGACTACCATACAGGAAAAACAGAAGCACAAAATGAAGAACACTCATATCTATAAACTACAGACATAATCAAGATATGATTAATAGTTTTAATGAACAACCAATAGAAAATGCAGATAAAAGATCCAGTTAGAACTAAGTACTATATGAAGTCATAATTCTGAAACCAAATGACGTAATGTGAGATCACATTTACTCTAACACTCGTCCTTGTTGGTACATTCAAAAGAATCTAAAATTTAACTTTTCAGTTTATGTAGATAACAAAACTCACACAATTTTGTTTTAGGCACTTTTTGTTAGCATGTCATTAATATGATCTTTAATAGAAATGTATTCTATTTTAATTTTAGTTCTGCTGACAACATCGCAAATAAATTTCACCTCAACATAAATATATTTCCTTCTACTAAAACGATTTTCATTTATAATTTACTGGATGTATGATTAGTTACCTTCATATACTATAAGTCTTAACATTTACAGTTTCACGAGCAATATTTTTAAGCTACAGAATTTCTTTATTCAGAGTAATCATTCTGTTTCTGTAAATGAAAATTCAATACACTTTTGCTTATTAAGTATAGTACACAAAATAGAGTTATTACGGAACATGATTACATAAACAGACATATATATTCTTTAAAGCGCATCAGGCACTATCAATTCGTGTTCTTGTAGATGACTTAAGCAATTAACAGCAAATAAAATGACAGGTAGCAAACAAAGCAAGTAAGGAACAATGATCGATATGATTCATTAAAAGGGTTCTCATTTTAACAGGTGGCAGCAGTAGATGATTCAATAAAAACAGAAATAGGATTTCATAGTATAAATATAACATGGCATATTAACAGTGGATTGATTTTTTTTGAACATCCGAACAACAGATCATCAACATAAAGAACCATAAAAATTTACTTTGAAATTACATGTATTATGAAAATGCATGATTAAGAATTCAGTTGTTTGAAATCTAATTTATTCAAAAAATTTGGACAATTTTGATACCACTAATGTGGTATTTGCTTTAAGTCATACACATTTGTTTTGAGTTTACATTTTCTACCGGTTATATCATCATATCCTTTTGGCTGGCTGATGCAAGTAAATCATTTCATTTACTTCCTCATTTAGAAAAGAAGTTTTAACAACAAAGCAAAAATTTTCAAATCATCATTTAGCATAACAAGTAATGACGAACATATAGCAGGCATTCTATTAAGAGAAGAAAGAAGTCTGAAAACTGAAAGTTGTCTGTTCCTTTTCTCTTTAGAAATCCGAGAACTAAAAGCATCCCTTTGTACTTAAGGTCGCTCTGTTTGCTCAATACTTGTTTGCACGAAATTGCATTTCTAGCAACTGGTAGCTCTTCTAAGTCAGAAACATCATTTTCTTTCACTAACTTCATTTCTTCATCCGAAACGCCTTGACATTTTTGTTTTCACTATGAGGTAGAGCTGAAATCTCATCAAAATTTAAAGTTCCTTCTTGACTAAGAATTGCTTCATAACTTTCGGATTCTAGAAATCTAACAGGATGTTTCCTTTCTGTAGAAATTTTTCTCACTTTTTTTTCTGTGGAATCACTAACTTTTTTTCTAGAAGGCCCGAAATTGCTTATTACACTTTCATCATATTGATTTTCACCGTTAAGTTCATTTTCATCGATGTTCAAAAAACATTTTTAAAAACGTTTGAAACTTCCTTTCCTTCATTGAATTTAACTTTTTTTAATATAACGATGAGGGGCTTTTATATATATTCAAGGCTCCTGTTTCAAGGCTTGGCCACATGAGTGTCCACACATTCTGTGCTACAGGTCTTTAATATCCGTCTTCAGAGAATTGCTCACATGTTGTCCATAATTTTTCTGGCGGCCAAATAATTGTTTACTTTCTTTTTCAAAAAATACTTTTTCATTTTTGAAGATAACACTTAAATCAAAATTTAGACACAAACACACAATTTAGAAGCCCACCCTGATGTAGGTTTCGACAAGCAGAACATATGGAAAGTAGCACCTGAATCGATAATAAATTTATTTTCACTTAAAATTCCTGCAACGAAAGTTATTTCATAACCTGAAAGCTTTTCATCAGAATTTGCTGCAGTCTGTAAAGCTGTGCAGTCGCGCTTGTAATGTCCAACCTCGCCACAAGAATAATATTTGGAACCTTTCAATCTGTAAAAATTGGAAGTGTGCCCTTTCTTTTTTTGAAGTCACAGAAGAATTTCTTGTGTGTTTCTGCAAAACTCACATTATCATTCGGAGACGTCTCAGAAAATGTTTTATTTGTGGATTTCGAATCTTCTTTTAAAGCTTCTCAATCCATTAGTCTCTAGTAAAACATTCTAAAGTTATCGTTGGACTCATTTTCTAAAGCCGCTTTAACTACCTCATGTTCTTTGGGTAAGGAATTAAGAATATAAACAATAAAGTTAATATTACTTACTTCAGCACCAGATAAACGAAAATCCGACATTAGTTAAATAAATCAATGTGTTGTCGTATTGAGATTTCCTATAGTGTTTCATGTGAAAAAACGTTTTCGAACTAAAATTTGATTGATAAAGCTTTTTGCTTGATACGAAGATGGTAAACTTTTTCGAATTTTACATACCGTATTTTCCTTTTGAAGAGAAGATTAAAAAAAAATTGTCTTCCAACAGCATTAAAAGAAACGCATATGTGTTTCTGGATTTCTTTTTTTTTCTTTAGCATTTATCCGCAATTCTTTTCCTAAAAAGGAGCCCAATTATTTTTCAGAGAAAATTGCTCTTTCTATTCTGCTCGAAATCAAAAAGTTGTTTCACATCAAATACCGGGACAGTGAACTCTTTCGTATTCAAGACCGTTGCTCATATCTCTTTTCAAGTTCAGTTGAAATATAATTTCGAGCAATTAATTCTAGTATGTTGACCTACTTTTCCTTGAAATGCACGAAAAACCTAACATAGAGGAGACAACCACGCTGTGCTGCAAATATTATTATAATGAAATAAAAAAATGCATAATCATTCCAGAGTCCGTTGCATCGCATTAAAAATGCTTTTATTTACAGAAGGTCTAGCATACATGAAAAGTAGTAGCGTAAGATAAAGAAAACATATATATATATAAACTGCAGACAAAATTGAAAGCTAGCCAATAGGAATTTATAATGAACAGCAAATAGAAAGAACTGTTAAGAGAACCAATTAAAACTGTATAAATATGATGTTATAGTTCTGAAACTAAATGGCTTACCGTGCGATTACATTTACTCTAAGACTGCTTTAAATAAACATCAAATAAATTAAAAAATAATGTACTGTAATGCATAAACAGAATGTATGGTAGTAATAAGATTCAGCATAGTTCAACGAAAAGGTACAATTTGAAAAAAAAAATTTAATCAGTATGTTGAGCTGTATTGAATATATTACTTCATAGTTGGCAGAAAATATTTCATCTCATAATTACATAAGCTTATAGGGCTCTTGAAATCACATGAATTTTATAAACATTTGAAAGAATTTACATTTAAAATTTTATTAACAATTCTAGTTTAGCTGTCGTAATAATTTCGAAATAATATTTTCTAATTGCCCAAAAATTAATTGACTTCCATTCATTCCATTTATGTATTATTTAAAATAAGGAATAATAACTTGATATTAATTATAAAATTGGATTGCTAAATTATTTCCATCGACTTCATTCCATAAAAGTAAGGTACCTAAACATGAAATTCGTGATTTCTTTTTTTAATAGTAATCTGGAACAAATATGAAAAAATGTGCAATTAATATCTCCAACGAATTTCTTTAAATAATCATTTAATATTTTTATATATGTAACAGCTAATTATAATTTAATAAAGATATTTTTTAGAACTTAATTATTTTTAAATTGTGTTTCTAATCTAGATTTTCATTTTTTTTTCATTTTCTAATTTTTTCATATTTAAAAGCAGTAAAAGATATTCTTTGTTTTCTTAAAACGATTTTTCAAATTTTCTCACATGAAAAATGTATTTTTAATTTCAATTTTTGACACTGAAACGCTGCATTCTATGTATAAAATATCTAGTGGAAATGCTAAAGCAAAAAAATTTATTTTAGAAAAAAAATTATTTTTATTTATAAATCATCTATGTCTTTTATAAATCATTCACAAATAAGTATTACAAGTTATCGATGTAATTTATAAAATATCTAAATTTTTTGTTTTTCCTTGTAGTATTCAATGTAAATCGTTTAAAAAAAACTCTTTAAAAATAGCCTAATCATGTTCTTTTACCATAATATAAAACGCACAGTTTATTTTGTAAGCTAATATATATATATATATATATATATATATATATTCGTAAAACTAACAATGAGATTTTTATACTGAATTTCTAACCTGACAATATAGTGATTCGATTGAATGTATTAATTGTAATACTAAAAAGATTAATTATGTTTAATCTTGAAGATAGTGATGAATTGTGGAAAAATATCCGAAAGGTGGATGAAAGAGCATGCATGCATTTGCTACACTTGGGACAAGTTCGATTAATAACACTGACACTTTTAAATATTATAAGATTTTCAGAGGAATGTCTACAAAACTTTTTATATTTTTATTTTGTGTATAAGTAATCTTTAAACAGGTTTAATTGTTTTATTTTGAGGTAGTGTGCGTGATTTTAATATTTAACATCATACTAAACAAGCATGAAATAATTGAAAAACAGAAAAATAATAGCTTGTTTTTAAAAATTATTATACCATCTTAATTTACCTGCTTTCGTAATAGTCGTATGTTAGTTTCTAATGAAAAATGTCGATCATTTAGAAACGTTATGCCAGAATTTCATGATCCGCACGTTTTTCTTAAAATAAAATTACCATTCTATTCAGTCATATCGGAGACTTCTTAAACATGAGAAATGTTTAATGTAAAAGTAAATGAAAAAAATAGTTTAAATCTGTCTTCAATGATAATGAAAAGAAATTCGCACCCTTCTTGTATTACGAAATAATTTTAAAAAGTTTAAGAATGATCCTACTTTGGTAACAATCTAAAGTTTAAAATTATTTTGTGGAACAATTATTTTTTTTAATTTAAGCAAATTCTAAACAATTTGAAATATTTTAAAAAAAGGAGAAATAGAATTGCTTCAAACAGATTGTAGTAATCCAAAAAATGACGAAAGAGAGAAAAAAAAATCAAATTGATTAGTATCAATTGATTATTCAATATCTCATAATTAGTCATCCTTGTTTTAGTGCATTTTAATATTAAATAGTAAATGCATTATCATCTTAACTTGCATGTCTCAACGAGTGTTACAGTCAGGTGAGATGATTGGCAATCAAAGTATAATTAAGGAATGACAGTTACAATGCGCACTGAGGAAGCTTTAATGAACTACAAGGAAAAGAATAACCCCTCTTCACTTTTTGCAATGTCATACCGTTTGCTTTCTTTGCTTGCAACTACATTCAGCAAAAAGTGAATCCAAACCATAATTTCTTAAATTTCATTGTTCATTCTCTACACCGGTTATATGCAAAATAAAAACGCACTGCAAAGATGGAGAAGGTAAGTTATCTGGAATAATCCATAGTTAATTTTTCAACACATATGTATATTTTGATCGATAACTTTGAGGACTCCAGAATGAAGATTTGGGATTAATTCACAGAGGGAAACTACAGGCTGATTAAGATTAAATTTGCTCTTTCAAAAGGCTGTGAAAAAAGAACTACAGTTCAAAATGACTTGATATTTCATCTGAGTATGCATGAAGCACTGGTAATTGGTTTTGCGAAAGAAAAGAATGTTAAAACATTGACAGAGGCTTTGTATTCTTCATAAGATGATAAAAAAATGGTTTCTTTAAAATATGTATTAATATTAAAATATAATTAAAAAGCATAAAAGGTATTACATACTCTCTGCACATTATACTTATTCTGCGTCTGGTAGTCAGTCATGGTAGTTATGATTCTATCATTGAAGAATACTGCTCTGCTTGTGAAGCTTTTTTAGAAACATGGTGACTGTGCGGCAATTGCATTGAAGAAATTCCGGACATTCAAGGATTTAAGAAGCGACTTTGGTCCCATAACTGTAGTCGGTCTGAACAAGATGATTGATAAATTCGAAGAAACGAGTTCATTCGACTTGAAATATGGTAGAAGAAGGACAGCAATTGGTTTGATGTCAATGGAGGATGCGGCTACAGCATTTAAGGAAGTGTCAAACAGTGCTTTGCCAATGTCCAGCGCACAGGAAATTTTCTTAAGTTTAGGCATGCCGGTTAGCACTGTTCGTATAATTTTACGAAACATTCTGTAATGATATCTATTTAAAATTACGCATGCTCAGGAGTTGCATCCAATTGATTTGTCGAAGCGAAAAGATTTCATCTTGCAATTTCTTGCTCAAATGGAAATGGACAAAACATGACCATGGATGGTAGTATCTATCAGTGACCCTTTCTTTTTTCGAGAAGATTGGTTCTTCGGGTTCTGGAACCTGTACAGTCAGTGGGACAAATTATGAATCTCTTTCACGTAAACAGAATCTGCATTTTGGAAATGCAAGAATTATCGAGTACCATTTCCCAAAAGTCTGCCCCCACCCAAAATCGCATGATCTAAGCCATTGTAACTTCTGCCTGTGAGGTAACCTAAAAGATGTAACCTAAAGATAAAAATTACTTTAGATATTTGGAGGTAGGTGGGAGGATAGATCCTATTGCTGTTGCAGTAGATGCTATTATTTCTGTGGGTGAGGCTAATTAATTTTGTAAGGAGATAAATTGTATAAAAAATGTCTTTGATTTGTCTTTTTTAAATGCTCCTTTCAGAACTTGATCCTATTTTTACGACGCCCTACAGAGACTAATTATCCACTCAAAAAAATTAGTCATCTTCTCCATATGATACTGTCATTTTAAATTGAAAAAAAAAAGGACAGTGTTAATAAAATGTTTTTTCAATTATTCTAATTAACCTGACGTAAGATGATATTTAAGAACTTTGAATTTAAAGCATAGTAATTATAAACAAAAATTAATTGAATTGAAATTAATTGAAGTAGAAATGAAAAAAAAATAACATTTCCTTTTACTAAAAACAAATATTAAAATTATTTCAAATAATTTCGTTTCAAAACATAATGACTTACAAATCAAAATGCTGAAGTATTCTGGTTTAGTGACTTTAAAAGACTCCAAATAATTTAAGCATCTTGGGACTTCAACACGCTTATTCAGTCCATCGTATTCCCCCCTCCCACCCATCGAACAGCAAAAATGTATCAAGCCAAAGGAAGCAATCAAAAATTTTACTCTACTTTTAAATTTTTGAACAAAAGAATTTAAAAACTGGTATCAGTTCAGTATTCATACAGATCTATAGAAGTTGAAAGGAAACTAATTCAAATGCCTTCAAAATAATTCCGGTATAAATATGAACATAAGTAATATTTCAACTGAATGCATACACTCATGTCCATAAATTAAGGATAATTCAAAATCACACGGAAAACGAACTCTAAAGTAAAAATTTCACCTGTAGAATTATCACACACATCTACAGGAATAATAGGCAAATTAAAGGATGAAACCGGATGATGTCGATAGTGCGTCGCAATGACAGGAGTATAAGAAGGGGCATATAAGGAATGGGGGCAAAAAAGTAAAAAAATTTACAAGCGTTCTGCAAGCCTCACAATGTCATAACCGAATAGTTATGCCACAGAGGAGGCAAGTGGATGGTATTTTACGTGGTAGAATTATCGGCTGTATGGAATATAGTGTACTCAGATGAAAGTATCCGAGGAACTTGGAATTGCCCAAAGTGTCATCTCTAGGTTTTTGCAATAATTCCAAGATCATAGAAATATCAGTAGACGTTACAGTAGAGATCGCCCCCGAGTTACAATGCCGAATGTAGACCAATATTTGGCAGTAACTGCCAAAAGAAGCAGACGGAGCACTGCCTCAGGCAAGTTATCTTCAGCCACAGATAAAACAGTTTCAAGGCAAACGGTGTACAGACGCTTGGGACATATTGGTCTATAAACCCGCAGGTCTGTCAAATGTATTCCGCACACGGCAGCTCACTGTCGCCAGCGGTTAGCCTGGAGTAGAGAACATGCAATGTCGACATCGTTACGGTGGTTTTGTGTGATGTTTTCCGACAAGTCCAGGTTTAGCTTGCTGTCTGATTCACTTCAAACCTTCATACGCAGAACGCCAGGTATTCCTCACCACCATCACTAAATGACGTTATTAGGGTGGTGACGAATTGTTCGTTTAGGGCTAATACTGGGTTCCAGAAAAGATTTACATGTTCAAATTGAAGCAATGAGAGTTCAAATTTATCGAGTCATCATTCTGAAACAACATGTATGTTTGCTTAGAGATGCCATGGGCGAAGAATTTGTGTTTATGGATGACAAATCGTGGAAACATCATAAACGAATGCCTTCAATCTGAGGATATAGAATGGCCAGCATTCTCATCTGACTTGAAACCGATAGAGCATGTGTGGGGCATACATTGCCGACGAGTTGCATCCCATCAACCACCTACTTCATATGTACCGGAACTTCAGATAGCATTGCTTTCTGAGTTGAGTAATCTTTCCCAAGTTCAGCTCAATAATTTGATATTCAGCACACCTAAGAGTTGTACGGACTGTATTTCATTGTCTGGTAGGTAGACATTCAATGTATTAATCATCATATCAACCGCGCAAAGTTAAGTTTTTGTAAGGAAGATATTTTTTGTGATTGTTTCAGGGAGCAAAAATCGTAGTTTTTATGAATGGTATCATACATACACCATCTTTTTTTTTTGTTCTTTATCTGTTGTTTTATGAATGGGCTTTAAGAATAAGTCACGTTTGTTTAATTTCTGAATCTTTATTTGCCGGAGTTGGCATTATCCTTAATTTATGAACATGAATGCATATTAACATTATATATAAGGTGTTCATATAACATTAAGGTCTTCATAATAACAATAATCGTCATTCATTAACATAAGGTCTTCATAATAACATTATATTATAAAATCTAGATTCTTGATATAGAACTTACTATATCAACATTTTTTATGGCATAAAAATAGACTAGAATTCTTACTGATAATTCATCTTGTTTTTACAGATTTAATATTTTAAACACTTTACAAAAACCACATCATCTGTAGATTGAACAATGTTATAAAAATGCTCCTAATTTCATTCCTGTTGATAAAAGGTCTTTCGCTCTTTTCATATAATGTTTTTCCAGATACGAATTCATGTTGAGCATTCAGCGACCATTTGGATGATTCATAGACTTCCGCAGAATTATCTGTTTTTGGATCTAGCGTTTAAAATGTTATTACAGAAAATAATGTTCATTTGTATGCTTCGAATTCTAAATCCCAAAAACTAGGGGAAAAAAGCACTTTTTACAGTTTTCTTGAAAATACAATATATTTTTCAAAGGCATTTAATGTGCTTATCTTGAAATATTATCATAAAATTCTATCCGTTTCTAAAAGGAGCATTGTAAAATTGAAATTAAATTTGATTGCGGCTATCAAATTGTAAAAAAAATGCCTTTACAGATCGAATTATGAGTGGCAATAAACAATTTTATTTGAAAAGCAAGCACAATTTTTTCTATAGGAAATCCTTTCTTGTTTAAAATAAAGAAAAAACGAACATTTAAAGTAATCCAACTTTTTAAATTTCTTGCTAATCAGAAAAGTATAAATGATCATTTTAAAAAATCAAATAATTCGCTTAGTGTTTTTTTTTCACTTTTTATAATTTGTCAAGTAATTTTAAGTAAATAAACTTGCGTAATTACGTACAAAGTTGTAAATATTTATTTTATTTTCTACCCTTTATTGCACTGAGAATCTTTAATTTTAGAGTGATGTCCAGAGCATGATGCCTTTAAACTATTAATTTCTTTCTTTTGCTTGAATTATGTTTGACATAATTTAATCAATTTACAGCTATTTTGTTTTTAACTGTGCTTCATTGAATATCATTATTCTGTTATCTTTTACAAAACTGTAGGAAAACTTGAGTTAAACTCAGAAAATCTTCTTTCTGCTAAAACTTTCACGTAGTGGTTTAATTAGGGTTGGACAGGTAGAGACGTATCCTGGGCACATTTACCAGGGGCGCAAAATCAAGGAATAATTTTGTTGCATTTAAAAGAACAGCAGCGCCAAACTAGACGTAAATAAGCCCAAAAAATTCATTCAATATTTTTATTCATTTTAACCTCGATTAATCAGCAAAAATCATCAACAATATTACAACAAAAAACAATAACAAAACAGCAAATACATTAAACAAAGATAAATAGTTGACGGAAAATCAAAAATCTAGATTCATTTTCTACAGTAAATCTAGAATTATTTTATCCAAGAAAATACAAAACAAAAAAGTGGATATTTCTTTCAAATGGCTAAAAAGGAGAAATTCACGATGCAGAAGAGATTCCAAATCTAAATTGATGCAGATCATTACGTGAGCATGAATTGCTTTTAAGACAGTATTTATTCTACCGGATGTCCCAAAAAAGAACAATGATTTGAAAAAAACAATTGTTGGAAAACGGAAGGAGATAAAAAGGTATGGTTTGCTGCATTTTGCTTAGGAAATCGAGGAATTTATTATCAGTAAGTTTCATACGTCGTTCTAAATTCAACAACAGATGACGCTACCATCCCTCAATTCAGGATTCTAATATGTTACTACATTACTAAATATTCTAACGTGTGCTCGAAAATGGTTTATTCTTTGGAACAACAGATATTTCCTTCTTTGGAGTTTCATCACTTGAACCACAGTTGCAACGGGGCACTGACCCCCCCCCCCAAAAAAAAAATCAATGGTAGAAGTGAACTGGCCAGCAGTACAATAAAGGCTCTGTTCGAAAAATCTGAATGTACTGGGAACATTCAATAGTGACCATGTTGGAAATGCTGATTGTACAAGCGCAGCATTTATAGTGCGAATGCTGCAATCATTCAGCTGGTCATCCAACAATGATCCCGAGTTGCCATTCACCGTCTTATTGTCAAGTTGGAATATGACAAATATCTACTTACCGTATCATAAGGCGTAGCCTTCACTTGTTTCTTTACAAGATCTGAACTTCCCAACCTCTTGGTGTTGATGCTATCAATGCACGCGAGCCATTCGAGATCGCTATGCTGCTGAAACTGGATGCCTGTAAAATCGATGTTGTAAACATTCGGTTTTTCGGGAGTTCTCTCTCTTTGGTTCTGTCAATTTTCACAGATAATGCATTCGTGAAAGATAAAATCCTGATGCAGCCATACTTTCATCCCTGCATCCGCCAAAAGTCATGGTTTGAGCCTCCATTTCTTCCAGAGGACGCGATGGCCTTGATTCCGACACGAAATAATTACAGAAGTAAAATATCTAGATATTCTCCATGAAGTTATGACCTTTCAAAATCACCTTTTTGTCGCCTGAAATGTCAGAATTTTTTAGCGAACATTTGTATAATCGGATCGTTGTCTTTTAATCTTGAAATGCATACGCAAAGTGACATGGATTTTTTTCTCTATTCCTCAGAATTTACCCAGTATACTTTTTTTCCTTGGGGGTAATTAAAGAATCAGTTTTGTCGGCACAATCCTCAAATTATAGGTGATACATCTCTGCTGCATGTCAGGCCATTCTAACTGAAATGTTAACATGGGTGTCGTGAATTTTGCCGCCAGACTATGCCACATTGTTGCTACAAATAATGGTTACTTTTAAAAGATTTTTATCCTTTTTGCCCAGTCAGCAGTATCTTCTGACGAATAGGGCTGTGCCAATTTTCAATTTATCGAAAAAAATTAGCATGCTAATTTTTTTCATATACATTAATTTAAATTTGAAATTCAGAGTAAATTTATTTAATTAGAACGATGCCGTCGTTTCCCAAGCATTTTTTTCGTTTAATTCTTTCTATATAAGATTTATAATTCCGCATTTTGTAATATATTTTAAAAATTTACTTATGCATATATAGTGTAAAGCAAAAAAAAAAAAAAAAAAGAAAAAAAGAATAAATTCCTTTTAAACGAAAGTGTTTTGTTTTTTAATTTTTTGATTTAAGGATTTTATAAAACTCAGCTTTAATTTACTATAATAATTTAAAAAAATATTTTTAGTGTCAAAATTGGTATTTTTTAATCTTTGTATTTTTGTTCTAAGCAACCAAGGGCACGACGATTGCAACTTAATATAGATATTTTCTTATTCTTCAATCTACAGAGTTCTTATGGATTATTCTTTTGCAATATAAAAATATTTTCCAAACGACATTATCAAATTTTACATTGATATTAAAAAAGGCCCTCTTTTATATTAGCATTCTTCTATTCGAGATTTAAGAATATCTGAAACATTTTTTTTGTCTCTGTTGCATTTAATATGAATTATAAATATCGATAGATTTTCTCTGGAATTCGTTTTACAGATGGTTCGAAACCAGATGGGTATGCCGGTTGTGACATCGTACTTACATCAGATATTCTGAGCTATCCTCTACATAATTGTTGCTCTGTATTCAGTAGTACCGCCTGAGTTAGTGACAATTTTCTTTGCTCTTCAAGAAATGTCGCCTCTTGCTCAGCATAATTTTATGATTTATACTGACAGTCTGAGTGCTTTGGAGACACTCTTTTATTATCACTATCAAATGCACTAAGTTGCTATTCAAATTTTGTGTACATTACGACTTCTAGAAAACGGGGGGGGGGGGGGTCAAAATCATCTTTTGCTGGATTCCGGGGCATGTGGGTATTTTCGGTAATGAAAGGGCAAATTTTGCATCTAAATATGAAACACTATTTCTATCACAATTGTTCCCATATTGTGATGTTAAGCGGTCGCTTTTATGTCAAATCTTTTCTAAATGACAGAGAGTATGGGATTTGCTGATTCACAATAAATTACATTCAATCAATTCCACAAATAAATTATGGCCCAATCTCCCACTACGTGAGGCTGATGTATAAATGACTCGCCTCCGTATAGGACATACTCGTTATACTCACCATCATCTCCTTTTTGGTGAGAGGCCACCAGTGTGTTTCGTGTGTCATATTGATATTAATGTTAAGCATGTTTTGATTGAATGTCCTAATTTTAATGTTCATCTTCGTCATTTTTTTCAACTCATCATCTCTTAACATCCAAGACTTGGTGGATGAAACATACTGTTAAAATATTTTTAAATTTTTAAAAGCTATTCCTTTTTTTTTAACTTGTAACTAACATTTTTCACCGTTATTCTCTGTTAAAACTAAGCTTTTTAAACAGCATTATATCATTTTTCTCTCATTTTTATTCTCTCTTTTAGAGTAATTTAGTTGTTTATTGGAAATCATTGTTACATTTGAATTTCGTGTATGTATTGTTACCTTTTAAAATCTGTCCAATTTTTACCAGAACTGTATGTTTTATAAAAAAATTTTAATTACATATTTCATAGTCTGGAATGAAATTAAGCCATACACTTGGCGCAGTATGGCCAAGAATGACTCTTGCGCCAATAAACCTAATAACAACAACTCTGGAATTCGTTCATACGTAAGCTATATAATTCATTGAATAGAAGAACTTATTTCAGTATCTTAATCTACATCCAACTATGGCTTTAGCACTTTGAAATGAACAAAAATGAACATTTTTGTTTCAAGAATAATTTATTATTATTATTTTTTTATTGTCAATATTGTATTGTATTGTATTGGATGAAATGGCTGGATTCCCCATTTTTGAAGATGGGACTTGTTTTTTTCTTCATTTTATTTAAATTTATAATACAGCTTGTAATAAATTTAGTTAAATATTGAAACATTTTTTGTAACTGTAATGCTGAAATTTTTATAATAAAATTAAAATATCATCAAACTGTTTCTTCTCTTAGATCTGTAGTTCAAACGCATTGATTAGAGTCTTATTCAAAACAAAATTTGACAGTTTTAAAAATCACAAACGGATAAACAATCTTATTTTTTTCTTTGATTTAGAAATTAAGAGAATGAATTGTTTCTTAATCTTCATCGAAATTTTATTTCGAGTGAATAAATAATCATTGTTTGTATTTTTATCACCGTAATGAATGATTAAACTGTAATCAACTGTTCTCCCTTCCCCTTATCTTCGAGATAAATCAATATATAAACTTACATTATGTATTTTTTTCTGATTGGATTTTATAGATAGAAGTTGTTAGAATAAAATACTACTGGGCAAGGCATATTTTTCGTATCGAATTTTAGTATCATTTATTTTTAATAATAATAAAAATTCTTGGGAAATAAATAGCATAATTTACTTTGAGCTTTTTTATTGATACTTACTCTATAAGATAAAAATGCTACATGCTTTCTTGAATATCTAGATATAAGGCATTTTAAGTTGAGTAATCAATTCATTCATATAACCTTTTCAGTTTTAATTTTTATTTCTCTTTTAGAATTCTCTATTTGAAAACGAGGTAAATTTGTATTTCTGCGCAACAAAAATTTATTGTAATTTACTGTTTTAATTAACTATCACAAACTCTTTAACCATTTTGAAGTTCTTTTATTGTTTACGAACTCATATTTTTCAGTCTCAAAACGTGGGACAAATAAATGGCGAGTAAAGAATATAATTGCCTCATGGTAACATATCAAACTACATTCGTTTCAAATTAATGTAAATTACCCTTTAAATCAGGATAAGTTAGGATTTTTAACAAACGTGGATTTATCCCAGTTAAATTTTAGCGTTAAACATTTCCTTTGATATAATTGAGAAATTTTTACCATTCTGTTTTTACAATTTTTCTATTATTTGGGTGAAATTTTCTATCTAAATTTTCTGAATGGCATTGTATAATGAAAATGCTATTTAAATTTTTTCTGAATCACTCATGAATTTTAATATTTGCCTTACACTTTTTATAAAATTTTAAAAGCCCTTTACATTTAATAAAAAAATTCGTTCACTAATTCTACCCAATATTTATTTGTTTTTAAATATGAAACCTTTCTCTTCCTATAGTGAGTTATAGTGAGATTTTCAAATGAATTTTAACAACGAAACTATGTTTCATGAAATTCGATTCGATTCTACACATTTTTTGAGAAATACATTTGAAAGCTAGAACAATTTTTCAACGAACAAAACTCAAGAAAACATTCAGCAATATTTTATCAATAAAAACCAATAAAGTTTTATAAATCGTTGATATGAGGCATATTTGTAATCAGAACCTTCAACTTCCTTGGATACCGGAATAACAAATATGGCTCTTCATCAAAAGCTACCCATGCACCAGTCTTTCAGTTTCATTTCTGATCATCGCGATTTTGGTGAACACTTAAAAAGGATCCATTGACAGTCTAGCGACGTGCGCCCTTTGAAAGAAATTCAAGACATGAACCACATTATTTTTCGGTTATCCTCACTTGTAGAGGATTTCTGGAAAAATCCTGAACTAAAAGTTGGCATTTCGTTAGAGAATTGGCCAGTCACTTTGATTCCATTTGTTAAGAACCATTTGTTTGTAACAGAATTTGTTTGTTACAGAATTGGCTTACACTTGTAAATATGAATAATTTTATTTCTATACTACAGTCTAGAGTTTATGCACCAAATATGAAACTATTTTGCTAAGTAAATAATATTATTACTTTTGCCTTTTATTTGGTTTTTTTTAATCCCTTGTTTTTTATTTATTTATCCTTCTTTTATTGATTTTTCACTTTTTTTGTGTGTGATTTCTGTTCGTTCTTTCTTATAAGAATTTTTAATCTTATATCAATGCTTACATCTATGAAATATTGTCGCCAAAATTGGAATTTTGACTTTTAATTCTCAATGGAATTTCGCTTGTAGTAGTTTATATGTTTAACTGTTTGTTTGTATGTTAATATTTTTTTTTTTTTGCTTTTTAACTTTTATTCCAGAATGGATTGTGCAAAGTTTGAATTGTTTTTATGCTTTTACAGTACATATTGTGTCATATATTTGTGGTGCATGAGGAATAATCACTATTCGTTTATAAATAAATAAATTTTCATAAAACGATCTGAATAATTATTTGGACATATATAAATGACATATAATTCTATGCATTTCAAGATTCTTATTTTCATTAAGGATTAGTTTTTTGTTTGTTTGTTTTTTGACATCCACGTGAACGTTGATTATTGTAATCCTTCGACTGAATCCACTGGACTACATTTTCGATCAACATGAGTAAAAACATTAAATTTGACATTTTCAAAGCGTCTTCAAGTCATGATAAATCAAAATAAAAGTTTTTACATGTTACATAAAAAAAGGGGAGAAGTGCCAATTTAGATATTTCTAGATAATTAAGAGAGAAAATCCGTAACATTTCTTTTTATGATACTAAAACCATCTTTGGCCATACTACGCCAAATCATCATACTGGAAATCGAACTGGTGTGCCGAAACTTCATAATACCCAAACAAGACAAAACAAAAAAAACCTTCGTTCATTGAAATAAAACTCCCACTACATAGAAACGCCTCTTGTTCCATTTTTTCTTTACTCTTTGATGATGAAAAATAGAATCTGAAGAGAATTGAGGTCGGGGTGGGAAAGTGCCAAGTATCCTTCGTTTACGGACGAAGTTGTAGAATGTGATGTAGCAGACAATCAGTGGAGTAAATTCGTGTTCACGTGATACATTACAAATTTGGAATCTACTGCTCATCGTGCAATCGCTACTCGTAAAGTAATTTTTGTCTTGCTTCATATCTTATTCTTATTTTTTAACATTATATAATATTGTTTGCTATATACATAAGGATAATTCGAGCTCTTTAACATCATTACTAAACCTAATTGAAATTGCACTGACGTTTTTCACTTTAACAAATAAAGAATATAAAAGGAGAATTTTTTGTAAGCATCGAAAAATTTGATTTCAAAATTTTGTTGAATTTCCACGTTTAAAGACCTGCCTGAGCTCGAATGAACCCTTTTTTTCACTCAGTTTTTTAAACTCCGAAATGGAGAGGGTTAAAAGTACATCAATTTTTTAGGCATCAAGATTTTAGTTGTACGTTGTAACTCTGGACGAAATCATCGACAGGCAATTTGTTTGTTTATGTATATATGAATATAATAACTCAAGTGTTACAAATAAAATTTGGTATGTGGTCCTGACACCAAACTTAAATATCAGTCAGTATCAGATTGAAATCTAATCAGTTAAGCAGTCCCCTCTCGCATTTTCTTCAATAATATCATTCTCCTCAATAAACCGGATATAAACGAAAAAACATGCGAAAATCAGCACGAATTTGCGTAATAGTTAAAGGGAAAACACTATAGTTTATATCTTAAAGTTCATAATTTATTCATTATATCAATTTATCCAAAACCCCATGTCGAATAAAACATAGTATATGGTTTGATTAAAGCTTCCTTTCGAATGTTTTATACTTTTAATCACCAATTCATTCTTTCAATAGAATAATGAAATGAGAAATTGAAAAACATAACGAACGATACGAAAGCATTTCTTTCTTTCCTTTTATAATAGACAAAAACTGAAAAATGCTTTTATTTCTTGTGAAAAAGCGCTCAAAATGTAAATAAAGTGAAAAATGATAAAAACGCATGCAGACTTTCTTATACATAGCAATTCTTGGATATATGTGTGAATGACACGAGCAGGAATGTTTATCATGTTTATGTTATGTTTATCATGTTATGTCAAATCCTTCGATTCTATTTCTTTTTTCAGCACCTATTTTAAGAAGAAAGAATTGGGATGAAAAATCAAATGTTCAAACAAAGTAGAATTTTAACAAAATACAAGAATGTGTGACAAAAAGTTGCAGTGCAGAAGCTAAGAATAAATATTTGCAGTTTTTTTTTTTTTAGAGGTTTGGAATATAACAGGATACAGCAGGAATCGTCATGCAAAATCTCTACAATTTTTATCTTTTATTTTGGGAAAAAGAAGGGAACGAAGACTGTCTTCATCTCACGCAAATTTTCGATTAAAATACTTTAATTCCACTGCCCGTATTTATGAAATGATTCAACGTTTTATTATTTTAGTTTTATTAACGTCCCGTTTTTAACGCAATACAAAGGCTGTTTTGCAGCGGATCTCTAAATTTTGGACTGCGGTCGGATGACGAGGACGACACCTGCGCTTGCACCCCCTTTCCAAGTTTCCACACCACACCAGCTGGAGAATGTTTGGCCCCGACGGATTTAATGTGCATCAGATCCGCTTACACGACGGTTCTTCGGTGGAATCGGGTCTCGAACTCGAAACCCTCATGCGCTGAAGACGAGATTTTACTACCAGGACACCGCGTCTAGCTGCGAATTTAGAACAGAATATAAAGGAAGAAATGAGAGTAGCTGGTTTGCTTTTATAACGCTAAATTTTTTTTTTTTTTTTGTTGGATCCATGAAAAAAAATTAGAAAGAAATCGGATATTTTCCCTGAAAACAAACTTCACATCAAAATTAAAGATGATCCAGTGTCCTACACTGCAAACCACAAATGATTATAGGTAGACTTTTCTACCAAAAATGATTTTAGTAGAAATATTATTCCATTCCCTAAGTACATACTATAAAGCAGAAAATTATAAACATATAAAAAATTTTAATTCTTATCCACGCCCCTACTGAAAAATACCAGTTTAAAAATATATACTTTCATCATCATATTTCTAATTTCATTCTCATGTTTCTAATTTTAACAGTGCCCAAATTTATAATATGGCAAAAATTGAATGTAATTAGCTCTTTTTAATGAGATAATATTGGCGGATAAAAATGTGATGTAAAATAATCAAAATTTTATAAAGAAAAGTATAGTGCTTGAATTAATGAAATAAATACAGATTTTGCAGAAAAAACAACGATTTTCCTCCGAATTAAAAAGTATGAAAAGGTGCTTTCTTTTGTGCTGTCACAATAAAAGTTGTTTGTGAGGTTTAGCGGCACAAAAGCCATTCTTTGGTTAAACCGCATTAAAAATATGTTGAAAATATTATAAATAATCGGTTGAAAGTTATCTATAATTCGAATTCTTTTGAATCTCTCTCTACTCAAATTAAATGAAAATCAAACTGAGTTTGAAATTCAAGTGCCAATTAAAATTAAAAGAGAAACACTGAGTCACATGTACCGTCGAATTCAGTTTCTAGTTGATATAAAAAAGCGTTGATGTTTACGATTTATGTAAATGAAGTTAAGAAATGTTTTTCTGAGCTTAGAAGATTAGAAAACAACTTGGAAGATTTTTCAGCTGGGAAGGAAACTGCAGATATATTCGAACTAATATGGGTAAAAGCTTTAGAAGGCAATCTTTCAGTTTTAGAGCTTGAGTTTGCGTTTCGTCTTCTCATTCATATTTTGTAAAAGAAAGTTGTTCCCTTTTATCTCCAATTAGTAGGGATTTGTTCCAAGGGCAGGGGTGTATCCCCTTACCCCTCAGGCCGCGGTTGCTGGGTGGTAAGGTCTCGATTTCGGAACCGGAGAGTTTCAAGTTCGAGTTCCGATTCCACCGAAGAATCGTCGTCCGATGCACGTTAAATCCGTCGGGGAGAACTTCCTCCCGCTGGTGTGTTGAGAAGTTTGGAGACAGGGGGTTCCAGATCAGATGTTGCCCTCGCCTTCTGGTCGAAGTTCAAAATTACGAGATCCCTCCCAAAATAACCTTATTGTTGCTTTAAAACGGGACATTAATATAACTAAACTAAACTGTGCCCCTACTCCCCAATTTTTACCAAGTTGACATTTTGGTTAAATTATTCGCCAAATTTTTAAATAGTAATTGAATAAAATATTTTATAAAGCACATCGAAGACATAGGAGCATATATGATGAAGTATTAAAAAAGAAGACAAATGTGATTTTTTTTTCTCGAATCGTTATTTTTAAAAAATATATATTGATATTCATTTGATTTGAAACTAGCCGCGTTTCTTCACCAGCCAGTTCACCGGAATTAATAGTAGCTAAATGAAATATTCTATGTAATTTGGTTTTAATGGCTTTCTCAGCAAAATATTTTAAAACTGTAATTTTTAAGGGATATATTATTAATATTATTTTAAAAGCCTTACACTTTTTTGTTCATTTTATTATGCATTTCTCCCATTTTCTTTAATTCCCCTAAAATTCGTAAAAAACGGATACATTCTACAATTTCTAGAAATTTTTAATAATGCAACTCAATTTCTGATTTGAAACATTGTAAAATTTGATAGTTTTCCGTAAGTTAATAGTGTTTTATATGCGAATTTAAATATTTTATAAATTCTTTTCAAATTGAAGTAAATATATCGCATTCTTTGCTAAAATCTGTTTTGCTTATAATGATTTACGTTAAGGACAGATGACTAATTTCACTATTTTAGCAAGTTTCATTTTAATATTAATCTTTTGACTGCTATGTGTTGATATATGCGTCCAGCAAAGACTATCAGTGTAGATTATGGATGCAGCTGCGCGCTCTACAAAGGCTTTGGTCGTTTACTTTGTTTCATGTATATGTTTGACAATTTGTTCTATCATATAGGTCTAGCAGTAAAAAAAACCCACATATTTCATTGCTTAGCAACGAGAATAAACGAAATCTTAATAATTTCGTCAACTATTTTCTGCATCTTAAATTTGTTCCATCTGCAAACTGTTCCACAGTTGTGATTGTTGCATTAGTATGCTGTAATACCACATTGGAGGCTCATGTGATTTTTATATTATTATTTGTTGGTGTTAACCAATTGACTACTACACATTTTTAAGGACTTAAAAGTATTTAGCAGTCAAATAGTTAATATTGATAGTTATACGAAATCTAAAACAAAAATATCGACAACTTGATTAGTGACTTGTCAATAACGATATTCATCCAGAATTCTTATGTTTTTGCATTATCGTTCATGATATACTTAATATTTGTTTTGAGTATTTAGGCAAATTTATATTTTCATTCGAAAATATGTTTAAAATAATTTTTACAAATTGATTAAGTATAAAAATATTTATATGTCAAAAAATTGTTATCACTGGAAAGATGTAAAAATTTTTGTACTGTAGTATTTTCGGAAGTTAGATCGAAAAAATGTTAAAATTTTACTTGATTTTTAATAAAAATTCTAACTAAAATTAAAAAACACACACTGAGGGGTGCAAACTCTCACCCTTCAAAATTTATAAGTGATTAGTTTGGTAGTTCTAGGTCAAATGGCCTAGCCTGTAGAGCGCCAACACACGCACATTCATATTTATTAAATGTAAATATTTTTTTTATTATTTGAAATGTTTTATTTATAGAAAGAAATATTTTGACACTGCATAATCTACAAAACTATGTTACCTGCTCGGAAAAAATGTCAATGTTGCCTCATAAATTGTACGTAATATTCGTATTGTCGAAATCAATCTTTTTATTTATAGATTAACAATATATTACTTTTGTATAGACAAGACGAGAGTTAAAATTGCTGTTTGAAATATCTCTTACTTTTCTAGAGGGCATATATCAGATCACATAATTAATAAAGTTAATTGGCAACTCACAATGATTCTCAAAACAAATTCGATATCTTACTTGAGCTTATTAGCTTAGAAATATTTCAAATATGTTTTACATAATTTTCAATAAACTATAGTCATCTATTGTTAACTGACTATAAAAGTTGTTTACATTCAGCTTAACATACGAAAATGCGAAAACCGTGGAGAAATTGATTATTACATTGGGATTTGGTCACTTGTTGATTGTACTTTGCTGTAACTTTTTCTACACTGCTAGATTATGCATTTCAGCATAGCCTAAAATTCGCGATTTTAATTAAAGTGAAAGGCTAATTTTAATAATTTAACTAGTAATGAAACATAGAAATCAGACTTGACTTAATGCAGACAAGTTTTAACAAAGAAATTGCAACAATGCGCTAATTATTAATTTATTATTGATTGCAATTCAAACTGAACTTTCAAATAAATGTTTAATTATTTTACTTCGGGTAGCAAATAACTCGCTTATAAAATATTATACAGGAGTTATTAATCTGCATAAAAAAATCATGAAAATGTGAGTACTGCGCATTAGGAATATTAGTTCCGAATTTATTTACAAGAAAACTTCAGAATACTTTCCATAAATTTTTGTTTAACATTAACCATTCTTCATCTTTTAATTATTTTCAAATTTTAGGTTCTAAAATATTTCCGGAGTAGAAAAACATTTTAAGTGTTATATTTGATACTGTATTTCTGATGCATCTTATTCCCTTCACAAACCACATAATGAAGCTGATACAATGATATTGTTAAATTACACGGGAAATGAGTTATTCATACTAATGACGCACAATAGCAGGTTCAAAATGCATTGCTTTATTTTTCAATAAAGTACGGGAGACAAAATAATTTGGAATTTATAACCTTAATGCCGAAATTTTCTAACAAAGCGAATATGCATTTTTACTATGCGTGCGCAGCAGACGGAAAGTGGTACTGATTTGAAAAGAAGCTTTCTTCTTTTACAAAGTAATGCCGGGTTTACACTCGACCAATAGGCCAATGCCAATACGATGGCCAGTAGGCAGCGCATATGTAGAAAGCTGTTCAAGCGATGGCAAATAATTGTCCCGGCGGGACAACAACATGTCGCTGTATTGTATTTTTTTGCATGCGTTTGTAGAATTTGGCGGGTTTTTGGGCGTGAAAAAAATTGACCACTTATCATAGATTAATTCCGACATATTTTGCTCTGTGTTCTTTCTGAGACAGGTTATTTTTTTTTTCTAATTTTATTTGCCATTTCTTTTCTATAATTTTCTAAATTTAGGTATGTTGCCTTTTTTATTTTACGATATTTCTTTGTGCAAAAATCCTTAATTTTAATACAATATGCAGTGAAAAAGAAAAATTCAGAGACGCCAAAATGGCAATTTATAGCCAAGCATGGAATGCCTGAATCTATTTTATGAAATTGTGGCAAATATAAATCATTCCTTTTCTGCGCATGCGCTGCCTACTTGTCTCATAACTGCTGAGTGTAAACCCGCCATAACTTCGAAAAGAAAAGCGCGTTCATATATTGGTGGATTTGAGTAATGTGTGCAAATTTAAGTACCTGATTACATTTATGGACTGAAAAACTAGGGAAGTTGGTGCAAATGTTTTATTCTATCTATATTTGTGTTGATAATAATAAAACCAACAGGCAACAAAAGCTGCGAACAAAATGAAGATTTCTAGCCGGGAATTAACAGATGAACGTTCGTATGTTTGAAACCGTGGCGTAGCGAAAGCAAGTAAGGAATATACTGATTGAGTTTTGAATAATTATTTAACCCAGAAAGCAGAAATGTAAAAAATTAACCAAGGTTTTTGCTAATCTTAGAATCTATTTAAAATATATTATTGATAATGAAACTTGGTTAATTGACCCATTGAAATCGAATTCATTGTCAGTCATTTTTTTTTCTCTCTTTCTATAATGTTAAGATATCGCCAAAAATTTGGATAAAGTTTGGTTTATTCAATTTGAAAACTGAAAACAATACTATTTATTCCTGAGCCGTTCGGGTTATTAACCTTTTGGAGTCGAATGTCTTCTCTGGGCCACCATTCAAGACGGTGCATCATTTTGACCTTTTACTTATTTATTAATTTTAACTGTTAAAAATGCCTACAGAATGTTAAAATAATGTAGATTCATTTTTCAGGGAAACTCAAAGCAATTTCTTGTATTTATTTTTTGGTGTAATAAACAGGTCCATGTATTAAGTGAATAATTATGCATTGAATCATCTTTCCGCCTGCTAAGGGTTAAAATGCGTCCTTGTCTTGCATCTTCATTTCATTGATCGTAAAAGTTTTTTTTTTTAAAACTTCTTAAATTCTCTCGAAAGATAATTTGTAAATGATAATTGCAGATAATTTGCAAAAATTTTGTAAGCAGATAGAGGAAGAATTTCTTCTTTTTACTTAGCTATAATCTAGAAGAAACATTTAATGATTGCAAATTTATCTTCCATCAGATTTTTTTACATTTCTTAATTTCATTTTCCTCTAATCACCCATGAATTTTGATGTTCAATTTCAATCGGTAGCATGAATATAAGGTTTAATCGTACTTTAGTGTACCCCCCGAGTTTGTTTACAATATGGTTACCCAAAAAAGCAAGCCGAATAATTTTCTTAGTAACTCGAATACTGATTTGTTTACATTTTTTCGCTTGTGGAGTTGTACATCTACTGTAGCAGTTTTGTAAGAAATTAAAATTAAAAATGATTGATTAATAAACATTCATTAAAGAACGTAATTAAAATCCGTTTTATAATTGAAATTATAATTACTGTTAATAAAACATTCAGTGTTATTTTTAAAGTGAATTATGAACAGAAAACCTTTTGCAATTCTTACCGAATTATGACAGACAAATTGAAATCGTCTGTTTACGAATTTTATCAGGACAGAAACTTAAAACATATACTCCAGCTTTTTGAATCGTTTGTCTTTATTTCACACTTTTTCACTTTAATATTTTCTTAATATTCTAAATTAATTCTTTACGATTCGTCGTTCTTTTCGTGGATTTCCTGCAATTATTCATGAGAATAATTACAGAAATAATCCGGTGTCGGATAATTGGGATAAGAAGAAATATTATGGCCAAGAATATTATGAGGAATATTATATTTGTGAATTCGATGTCTACAGTTCAAAATATATAAGGCGCTGACAGGAAGTACCTGATTTATTCCATTACTTTTGAATGATTCGAAAAAGTCCATGCGTTCGACGTGCTAGAGAAGCTACTAGGTTGCAGCTCCTGCTGCTAGCGAAGTCGCAGGATGTTTTTTTAAAGTAAAAAAAATTCTGCCCATTGCCTTCATCAGATGCCGAAGGCACAGCATGCACCAAGTGTTTTTTCTACATAACAAACCGGCGCAGATGGTTTTCAAAAGTTCTTTATTTCCAAACTGTAAAAGATAAGAAGTGATAGTGACTCGAAAGGTTTAAAAAAATCTCAGATAAATCAATACTTCTAAGTAAAGATCATAATTTTAATGCAGAACGGGGTAACCGTAACTGTTTTGCACATTTGTTTATTTGTTCCGCCATCTTTATTGGCAACTTGGCATCCTTGGTGTAGCAAGCGGCACACTCAAGTACGATTTTACCGAATATAACAATTCAACTAAAATTTCAACATTCTTATGGCAGTCATTTACCTATATATAATGCCTATGTTCAATACTGGAACAAAAATTTTAGTATACTTATTCTGCATACAAGGTTTTAAAAGTGCGACTATAGGAAAAGTTTGAAATTGTTTTTTAATTTAAGTAAAATTCATGCTCGAAGAATTACTTCTTATCGAACAAAGGTTTAACATAATTTTGAAAAGATTATCATTGAATTAACTGAAATGAATGAAAATGTAAACATTTTCGATAATAATAAAGATTTAAAAATAGCCACAGCAAAACGAGGTAAGAAATAATTTCAGTACAAATATTAAGTGTATCACAAACTTTCCATTATACTTCCAATAAAATTTTCTTTTTAGATAAAATTTCCAATTTATGTTTATTGCAATTTCATTCATAATTGTATTGTTTAAATGATGAATTTACTATTATCATAATTTGATACATGTTATCTATTTTCTGCATGTTTTCTGTATATTCGTTCAAGCATTCTTTTTCTGGCTGGTGCATGATATAATAGTAAATAATGCACACAATACAATCCTCCAGTTTTAAGTTGAAAATTCACTTAATCGAAACAGTTACATTACATCATAGCATGAGCAAAATGCATCATATTTGTTTTTTATTCGTCAAAGTTAGGAACTTTTAGTACCTCAATCCATCCGTTCCCAAAGTGAGATTATCCTTATCAACAAGTCTTTTTCTATTTGCAGGAAAATGTTTCAGAAATGTCTGATTTTTTGAGGAAATATTTGTCTCAAACCTGTAAACACAGTAAATAACAGAAAGTTTTAAATTGGTTATATCGATAATGTTCGTTTCAGTTTTCTGAAACTACCCCTTTCCGACGATTATATCTCATTAAGGGGTGAGGTGCGGAAGGATGAGCACATTTTTAGAATTTTTATTCCTTCTTTGACCTTGATTTCTGTCCTATTAGATACTTTCGTGTTCAATTTTTTTTTCATATATCATTTCTGCTCGCATTATTTTGTGTTAATTTAAAATTGTTTATACGGCTACTTCAAGTGCTAATTCAAATTTTTCTACTTATTTCATATATTGTATTTAAAATGATAGTATTTTTAAATAAAAGAAAGCATTAATAATGTTTTAAAAATATTAAATTAAACATCTAAAAGTACCGTATATTTTTAAAACAATATTTATACTTTTAAGACGTTCAATATTTACAGTAACTTTTTAAATGAAAAAAAAATGTTTTAAATAAAATAAACTCTAAATTATCCATTGATATTAATCTTAAAATATCTCAAATTCAATAATATATAAAAACATTTAATTTTTTAAAGAAAATCATTATTTTGTACAAAAAAAGTAAGTTGACAAATTTTAAAAGTAGTAAGTTTTCTTTTATTCATCATAATTGAATGTTTGTGCTACTTACAGTAAATAAAAATTGCTCTGAAATATTTTATTGTGAATTTAGTATCTTTTCTAACAGTAGTACGAATTATCTGCAATGTTTACACTTCTTACATCCGCGAGTATTAAAAAGAAATCCGAGTTTGCTTTGTTAAATGTAAATATATCCTTTTTTCTTTCCTCTTGTCCCTATTTTGACGAATTAAAGCCCTCCTAACGCATGAGCAAAAGCGTGGAAAGTTTTAGAATCCGTTGGTAAACAATATTTTGATTTACAGAAAATCGAAGAAATAAGTCAGTGAGTTAATGAAAACTCTGTTCAAGTGCAAACAAGAATTTCCGAAATCTTTAATTTCTGATTTTTTTTTTTTTGTTTAGGATATATGCAGTGAGTTAAACAACCAAAATCTTTTAATTAGAGGTTTGAATTCGACTAAATTTGGTAAATTTCGACTTTTAGAATTCGCTGAGGTTTCTTTTTTTTTAGAATTATGTTTGTGCATATATTGTTACAATAACTCAGATGTTGAACAAATTATGTGAAACTTTACGAGTACCAAAATTCTTTAATATGTATCATATTTTGAACCTAATCTTTCCTGGGAGAAGTGCTCGATTTTTTTTTCCTCACTTTGATGTGAAAGGAAACAAAATAGTGTTCACCATCGTAAGAAACATTTTCTATTTTACTCCCACTGGTTGAAAATCGACCTTGTATATGTTTATTTGAGTGTATGTTATCCTGCCTAGGGTTGGCAATGATGGAACTTCATCAGCGCGATATATAATACAACACGTATAGATATTTTTCGATATATCGTGATAATATTATTTATCTATAGCAATTATGAGATATAAATAGAATCTCTTGCCATATTCATTGATCAGGACAAATGCAAATAAAAGAAGCTTTCAATTTATATAATAAAAATGTTTTCTTTTGAAAAGAAATAGTTTGAAAATAATTTTGTAGAAACCCCTTTAATAAAGTGACAATGCCAATGCAATATTTGGATGTTACAATTTATAACATTGCATTTAAAACAAGTATTTTTATTTATTAGAATATGAGAGTATTTATAGAAATATTAACAAAAATTTTATGCAAGTACACTTAAGGGTGAAAATCCGGGCTGCGAATAAAATTGTGAATCTGAATTAATCCTTTTTGCTTTTTCTAAGATGAATATTTAGCGATTAAAGAAAGGATAGCCCATAACCTTCTGATAACTGCAATTATTTTTCCATAATGGTATCATTCAGTTAGGGAACAGAAATCAGTTTATTCCAAATGCCATTCTTAAAACAAGTATTTTTATATATTAGAATATGACAGTATTTATAGAAATATTAACAAAAATTCTGTATGAAGGACAATAAGAATGAAGAGCAACAAATATAAGCACTAACCGATAACCAAAACGAAATCGAAAACGCAAATTAATTGTGAATATCGATTTATTGTATCGCGATTTATCGTGAACTATTATTCGGGATGATAATATCGATAAATCGATATTTTGCGAAAAGTGACATCAAAAAAATCGATTTTTTAAAAATATCAATTCTTCGAAAATTGGCAGAGCCCTTATCCCGACTATCATTAAAAATTATTTTTCAAAAATATTGTGGAATCAATATCTCGGCTATGAAATTAGCATCTTAATCAAATGAATTTTAATTGTATAAATATTGTTTTATTCAAAAGGAGAAAAAAAAAAAAGAACTTGGAATGAATAATTTAGGAAAAGACTTTAGTTGCATATCAGGTTTTAAGAACAAAGTCAAAGGGAGAAAATTTTATCTTCTTTCATCTTTTTACCTTGACTATGACTTTTATTGAGCGTTGCAGACAACTTTAAGGAAGAAACGGCTGACCTTGAAGTGAATTTAGATTGGATTGCATTATGAAACAAACTAACCTCAAAGGTTGAAGGCCAAATTCACAATCAACTGTGCGTCAGCAGATTTCTTCTTCTAATTGAAAGCATTCTTTCGTATGGGAAAGATAATTTTTTATTTTATTTATCAACATATTCATTTTTGTAGCGAATCTTACTGAGAACACTCACTGTTTCCGTATGAATGAGTCATTCATTTTGTAATTATTTTCTAGAGCAAAGCAAAAATCTCATTTCAGTTCCATTTTAATCTTCAAAATTTCCTCAATTCATGCAACTTTCGGAAATTTTCAAATTAATATTTATCGCAATAGCACTTATATTGGTTGTTTTAAATGCATACATTTTTCTTATTGAATTCAACTAATTGAAAAGAATTAAATTCTTTTCAATTTTTCTTAAGCGTACTACAACAAGATTACATCGGGTAAAATTTTTTTCAGGTCTGAAAGTAAGTTATCTAAAAGGAATTTTGTAATCCAAGACTAGCATGCCTTTTTCTGAATTACAAATATGATTATAACTTGCCAAAATAGGCAGCCTTTTTCATTCTTTAAGGTTCTAATTGTATTAAAATTATGAAACGTTGATTATTTTAATAATCATGGTTATTTTCTTTCTTCTGTTTCTATGATTGTTAATAAGAAATGCATAGTCTTGTTTAAGGAATCACTGTAACGGAATAATGTTAAGAAATCCATCAACACTTTATAAATGAAAAAGAAAGTCCCCTTTACTTAAACTAAAGAAAACTATCAAGTTAGATTTCAAGTGCATTAAATGTTTAACATGAATTGACACATTAAATATGTTGGCATTTTAAATGAATTATGATATATTTTTAGGTGACAATCCGGTATGGCATAACTTTCAGACTAGCACCATACCTAAAAGGAAATTTTATCAAATAATGCTATTTTCATTCCAAATTTCATTCTGTTTAATTTTCCTCAATTAATAACGGATTTCTCATATTTACAAGAGGAATAAAATGCAAACCTTATCGTTGAACATTTATTCTTGCATTGAAATGTGATACTTATTTTCTCTTACTGAATTATGTTAAAAAGACTTGAAATCTAAAAGTGAATGTTTTTTTTCCCTTGAAAAAGAGTATTATTTCAGTTTGACCCCATCTGCATGTGAATCCTCAGATGAATTGGGTAAGATGCCCAAGAATTTTTTTTCTCGTTGTGCTATGAAAGCATCGGATTCCATCTTCAAGAGAAGTGTCGTCTTCACGATGCGATCACTTTCTGAGATGTCTTTAGAAATCAGAAAAAGACTTAAGCGTCACATTAAAAGTCATGATAAATGCTAATACCGACTCTGTTACTAACCTTTTGATACATGATAATTATTTCTTGATAGATAATTTTTCTTTCTGAAGTTTTAGATACAAATTTTATCTTGAATTAAGCAGGCTTTATATTTCTTAACATCTTCATTTAATATTTCCAAAATTTAGAGATTTATATAAGAGATTTTATTGCTGTTCAGATGTTTATAATAGCGAATGTGTTCAAAATTCGGTGAAATCTGTAACAATAAAATCAACCAGTTTGCCATTTATTTTGAATTTCTTATGTTTCTGTTTCGAATTTATCTGTTTCTTTTTTGAAATCGGTATTCAAGAAAATAAAAGCATGATTCAGCCAGAATTCTTTTCATTAAAATCCTGAATTTTTATGGTTCAACAAAGTTTGATTTTGTTCAGAAGATGAAAAAAACGAATAGAAACATGTGGTGAATTTGCTCCTATCTTGAAGTATTTTTGAGAATTTCACTATCTTGAAACACTTGGATTTTTCTCGTATCTCGAGCATAATATAAATCGCACTGATTCTATTTTGACTTCAGAAATGAGCAGGAATTTGGAATTTTGTTGCATTGTTCCCTAAATTTATTTATTTTTTAATTTACCTCTTAATGAAGAGCTTTTGGTCAATTTTTATGAAATTATTTCTGCAATAACAGTAAACAAAAAAAATCTAAGTTAATATTTCAATAACATTAATTAAAAGTGTTGGAAAGAAATATATGCAGCTAAATATTAACTTTCTAATAAAAACAATAATAACATAATTTTCAGAAGTTTTATAATAGTAATCGTTCCTACGGTTTGTTTCTAAAATAATGGCTTTCAGTTTTCAAAAAGTGTATAATTGAGTTTGTACTTGAAAATGTGAAACTGTTATTATCATTACTACTACTACTACTAATAATAATAATAATAATGAAACACAGCATTTACGTTTGTAGAAAAACTGGTTCTTAAAGAGATTGTAAATATCCATATAAGGTTTTTTTCTCATTAATCTAATATTTATCATCCTTAAAGGATTATAACGGATAGGTGCAAAATTCTTGATAGCAAATGGGTTCCTAAATTTTTAAATCTCTTACAATTGCACCTTTCTTTAAAGCGCAATTTATTTACGCAATAAATCCCTTGCTTTTGATCTTGAGATTTATTATAAATACGAAACTTGATTAAGCTAAATTAAATTCACGAAGAAGCATCAGCAAATGCCCTCTTCAGAGTAATCTTCAAAATAGCTTTATAATTCCTAAGTCTTAAAATCAAACGTTTAGAAGTCATGCAGTTGCAAAAAAAAAAAAAAAAAAAAAAAAAAAAATCAAGATTATGAACTAAAAATAACTTCCTGTTCTAAAATTATAGGCATTCTTTTTTTTTACCAAAGTTCTTATCTAATTTAAAACGATGATGGACCGATAAGGAACAGTTTTTAGAAAAAAGTTCAACTTATATATAAGCAATTTTATCAATTTAACCTTTACATAAGAATGTATGAATTGCGCATAATGAGATGTTGAAAGCTGAATACCTTAGAAAATTCTTTTCAGAATTCTAGAAGCATTCCAATTAAAATTGAGTCCGTCAGTATTTAGACTGATTATCTCTAACTTCGACGACGTGCTTGCTTGACGCAAATAACCTTTTAACACTTTAAGCTTCGGTCATTGATCGCCTGATGATTTTTTTTTTTAATTTTCTCAACGTTGGAAGAAATGGATTTTTATAAATGATTTTTTTGGCACTTCAAAGCCAAAGTGCAAAATCATGATTACTGTTATTAAAGGATAAGCAATGTTATTGATTGTGATAAGCAATCACTTTTGAGTTGATGATTCAGAAATGAAAAGCACTACTATTAGCAAACGAGGAAGAAAATGAGACGAATATGAAAATTTCTGTGGAAAAAAAGTTTACTTAGTGAATTTTCAACAATTTTCATTTAAAAGTAATAATCTCGTATTTTGAATTTAGTTGTACAAACTGACCAAATAATTTTTAAAATTCGTTTGCTATTCATAATAATGAAATTAGAAAATTTAGCATTAAGAAAGTATTCTAAAATTATGTTTGCATTTTGTTGTATATCTTCGCAGGAAAAATGTGGAATCCTAAATATAAAACTTGGTACATTTATGAAAAAGCATTAAGTTTGCTTTATAATACAATCATAAGTGAATTCAATGAATTAAAACGGTAAATTCTATTTAAATTAGTGTTAATACTAGATCTGTTATATATAAATTAGATGTAAATCATGATCTTGAGAGTTCCTTTCTTACTCCACAGAAGTTGACCTTCACGGATGCTAAATTAAGCAAACAGGAGGGCAAAAATCTCTTTAAAGGAACCAAAGCATATGACATAACAATCACATGGGAAAGGAACGGATATTTACGTAACTAATTAATCCAAAAACTTAACGAAATACTGCATTAAATGATAGAGAGCGCTGACATTATCTCGCATGTCAATATTACTAAAATTTTATGAAATTTTTCTAACAGAAAATGTATTTTTGTTCATCTTTTAGTTGTTATAATCCAAAAGAGGTCTGATCGTAATCCGAAAAGATTCTTAATATTTCCATGCAATATTCATGAGTTATTTAAAACATGGACTAAGGAGGTCAAATGGCAGCTTTTAAACGTGTATCATATTATGTACGGTGTTCGCTTAGGCATAAAAATTTTAATGTCAAAATGGTGTACACATTAACCAAATAACTTAAGTTTATTTAAATAATTTCTAAACTTATAAAAATAAATTTTTGAATACACTTGATAAAAAACCCATTAACATTTTAATTAATTTCCGTAATAATGCTAATGAATAAAAACGGTGCTAATGCAAATTGCAAGAGTTGCTGAAAATATAAAGTAAATTTTAAAACACAAAACAGATGAAAAATTTATTAAATTTCTAATGTATGAAATATCAAAAAATATATAGAAGAAATAAACTTTTTTGCGTTTTGAAAGAAAAGTTTATACCATTAAGAAGGATTCACGATTTGAATTGATTTTATATTTATTTTATGGCTAGAAAATGGCCTACTTTTTAAGCACGACAATACTTGCAATGAATTCACATGTTTAAATTTGTTTACACTTAAGAATTCGTTGATTTCGAATCATTTTTGAGGAAATTATTGCTCCCGGAAATCGTTAATAAGAATATTTTCAATTGAGAAGATGTCTTGATAACTGTAGAAATATTTAAATGTTATAAAAGGATTTTTTACTAATTAAAATTACGATACATCGAATAATTTACCTTTTTAAGTAGCATAGAAGGATTTCAAATTTTTAATTTCGAAAAAGTAGAAAGTATAAATAGTTGTTTTAGTAAGTAATCGTCAGAATAAAACAATTTTCCTTACTTGGAATTTGTTAGTTTCATGAAATAACTTTAGGCAATCAAAATGCAGTTACTTTAGTATTATTTAAGCGAAAATTATTAGATTTTATTATAATTTTATAGACAAACTCAATAATTTTCCTTGTTCCGGTACAAACTCTTAAGCTTATGACTGTCAATAAATATCTTTTCTGGATCCTTCAAGCCACTACAGATATTTTTAGATACAATCTTTCAAAATTCACTCCAAAATTTTCCTCAAAATTTGATCCAAAAGCATATGTTTTTTTTTAATCTGTTGAATCTGTACGCGAGTAATTTCCAAAGATAGAAATTAACAGATACATGTAGAAAATTCTCAATACGATTGTACAATAATGTTCAACACAAAGAAGGATTGAGATCAATGTTAAAACGAAAATAAAAAGATATCCTATCATGCATATGAAGTAGAATGTGACGTCAATGCTCTTGCGATAATTCAAAGACGCCCGTCTATGTACGTCAAGACCGGTTTTCAGATTAACCCCGTTGAAGAAACATATCTTCAGCACAGAATTTTACCTTGAAGGTTTTTTTAAAGAAATTGCTCATGGGCATACAGAAGGAGCCCATGAAACTGTTGCGAGATCGAATGTATATAACGCCCATTGATTTTTTTGGACGTGTCTGCATTTTACATTCTTGTCAACTCTTGCATACGGTAAAACCTAGACAATAGTTTGAGTCGTTTGCTTTCAATGCATGAATAAGTCTATTATGAAACATAAAAAATATCTAAGCTTTGCATTTTTTTAATGGGCTTTAGGTTTTAAAGATCATTTTTATTGATGCATATTATAATAATTCAAGCCTTATTTAAAAACTTCAAAATAAGAAATGATAAATTTCGAAATAAAATTCTGGCACTTGCTGCATGACTAAAAATAAGAAAAAAAAATCTCTACATTTCTTTTTTAATGTGGAGATATTTCACCTAAATATTACAGAGAATTTTATTTCATATTATGCGTCTATTTTATAATTACAGATATTTCTATGAAATATGTCGATGATAAAATGAACATTTTCTTTATTTTTTTTATATAATAATGCTTGCCACTTGTAAAGATGATTTTCTTAGTTCCAATCTCCTGTCTTTAAAACGGAGAAGTCAGTTATTCATTGAAGAATAGCAAATGAAAGTGACTAATATATTATTTAAAAGCAATGAGTACGTTTGATTTTCCTTTATAGATGAAAAATTGAATTTGAAATGATTAATCATAAGCAGGATTGAACTGGGAAACTCATCCTCCAGTACTGATATGATACTTGATTTTGTTAATTCGTAGACTTTACAGTTGATATTATTTGAATGAAACTCACGTTTATTGAGCGAATAATTATTTTTTAAAAACAAATTCAGAGAAAATTGAAAACTTTTAGACATTAAATAAATGTTTGATACTTCAGCGAGTTGAAGTTACAATAATTGATTTGAAAATCAAATCCATATCATAGATCTACAATCATTCCATAATTGTACTAAAGAAGGATCAGATTATTCTACAAAAGAAGGGACATATTTCAAATCTTGTTCTTAATTGTTTGAAAGAAGACGTCGTAAGGATTCCAAATAATGAGGATCTGCGAATAATCTACAATCAAATTTTTTTGATAAAAAAAATGAAGGAAAAGAAGGCAAACACTTTTCCGAATGTTTTAATTTTCCATAGGTTTTTTTAAAGAAAACTGGATCATTCAAATTTCGTGTTCGGTACATAAGTGTGGTCATTTTCAGCTCTGAAAATCCCATCTTCTGCTAAGAAACGAAACAGAAAGTACTCAGCATTCTAATTCGCTTTTTATTTTTAACATCAAGCAAAAAATTGAACTTCCCAGGGTTTTCTCTTAATGTTAATTCTTTTTTAAAATCAGCTTTAGAATTTCAAAGCTTGATTGAGGGATAAAGTCGGGAGAAATTTTGAGTGAGAATAACGGAGTATTGGGAATTTTTGCTGCATCTCTACTTTCAGAAGTAGCTGTAATTTTCGATATTATTAAAGATTTGCTCTAAACTTCGGTGTTGTAAATGAAAGGGTTGAAAAAATGCGCAAGCGCAAAGTATCCTAAAAATTAAAATTACATTGTAAATATTTTTATATAAATGTATTCGTTTAAGATGAACTTTTTTGAGCAAATCAAGTTGTAATCTCAACAGAAGTGCACATATTGGCCTTTCTAATCAGAGAAATCAGAGCAGTAATATCTAAGGTGATTTCGAATTTAGTTTAGCTATGCTAACGTCCTGTTTTAAAGCAACTCTAGTGCTATTTTGGGACGGATCTTATAATTATGAACCGCGGTCAAATAACAAGGCCGACGTCTGAGCTGGCACCCCCTCTCCAAACTTCCAAAGCACACCAGCTGGAGGACGTTTGGCCCCGACGGATTTAGCTTGAACCAGACACGCTTCCACGACGGTTCTTCTGTGGAATCGGGTCTCGAACCTGAAATCCTCGGGTTCCGAAGCCGAGAACTTACCACCAGGCCACCTTGGCTGAATGTATTTCGGAAGATTCGCCGAAATCTGAATTATCATCAAGATGGACGAGATATCTCGCACTCAGTGGCGATTTCCGTTGGAAAAGTCGCCTCGTGTTTCGAAGTAACGAAGGCATTATAATTTCCGTTATTATTGGTTGAAAAACATTTACTTTTTTTAATTAGAAAAGATGTTAATAGGCTGAATTTAGGATGTTAATATATTTTAGAGCATATTTTTGTTTAAATAATTAACATTAAACCTACTGTTTTGTTTTACAATTTATGATAGGTAATTACATTATGTTGCATTATTAATGAGGAAAATGATGAAAGAGAAAACAGTCTCTCTTTTATTAACTTAGAAAAGGAGGGAGATGCCCCGACATTCTATTTCTTTAGCCAGATGCTCAATTTCAAACGATATTTCATATTTTGATTAACCTTAAACTGAAATTCTAGTCATTGCTTATTTTATTATAAAAGGTTTCACAAAAAATTATGGTGATTAAAAGCAGGCAACTACTACCTGCGGCGCTGGGGTTGGGGTTGGTCATATAGGTAGATTTAAAAAAAATATTGCCTATTTGCTAAATAAATAAGTTTGTAAACATACAAATTCTATGAATTATAAAATATTAGCACATTGTCAATTATAATTGCTCACATCCCTGTCTGTTTCATTGCAATCACTTCTTATGAAATAGGATGACAGAAGAATTCAGAAATTAGTATCCTCACAAGTAATGAGTTCACAATGAGAGCTCATTGATGGTTGCGGCTACATTTTGCTTCAATGACCAAGTAGGTTTGGGTTTCCTTGATGATTTCTAAAAAGCAAAAAACTACGTAAACATTGAATAACAATTTACCACTACCAGCTTTTAGGAGGCTCGCAAGGGGAATTTCAATAAGATAATGCGGGGATACATACAACTGGCACCACAAAGAATTGGTTAGAATTGAAAAAATATTAAAGTTATCGAGCTACATGATGATAAAATTTTGTATAGTTTGTTTGAACTAGTTTTTATTAATTTGTCTAAACTTTTCAGACACTTCTGTTTTATTGCAAAATACAAAGTGAGTAATTAAGATGTTCTACTTGATACATTAAGTACAAAGTTCAAGCAAATAAATGTGCACAAGATTGTTGTAATTAGTCCAATATTTCTTTAAAAAAATTAGAAAAACAACAATGTTTAAACTTTTGTGTCAAGGTGTATGCTAAATTGATTTATAAGGAGACAGATTTTTTTAGTATTAATTGTAAGTAATTTAGTAATAATTGTAAAAAAATTATACAATTTTTTACAATTATTCTGTGAACTTACACATATGTATAAGTATGTTTATGTTTAAAATAGCTGGTAATGGTATAACTTTTAAGACTTCGGCAAAAACAGAATTGCTTGAAAACTGTAAAACTAATATTCCCTGTTTCATATATTTTTCGAATTTCACTAGAAAGGCTGGACGAAATGCCCTTAAATTTGGCCATGTAAAAAATATGCATGAACTTATATTTTCTGTTACGAGGGCATTTAGGGGGATATATAGAAATTGATGAAGAAGGGAATGATTTAAACTGACCCCGTTTTACAGAATATGATTTGTAATATTCATTTAGACTTTATATTCAATACTTATATGCCTTTTTGTAAAAGCATAAAGTATATTTGGGAAGAAATAATGACTATTTGAAATAATACCAAATGTTTCTACCTGCGGTTTGCTAATACGATGAAGTTTTTAAACAAAACTTACAAGATATGTGGCAATATGCAATCAATACATTATATTAGAATTAAAAATTAATATTTTAAATATTTTAGAAAATATGAGCACACGTAACAAATAGTTTTTAAGTAACCTTTTGTGAAACTTAGCGAATTTTCTTTCACAATTTGAAAGTCGTATATAGGACAATTATGAAATTCCATTGGAATATCGTTCAGATACAGAAATTTACTGGTATTGCAATCAGCTGAATTTCAGTTCCTCTTTAAGAAGAATTGAATAACAAGGGATTTTCTACATAAAGACTTTTTTTTAAACTTGAGTGTACGAATAAATAAGTTTGAATGTATGAACGCCAGAAATGGGCTAAATATTTCAGCATATTTATAAGTGAAGTACTAAATTCAAATTGCAAGAAATTAGGCATCATAAATAACAATAAGTTATGCTACTTTATTCCCATTATTTGCTTAAACATTAGAACTATAATTATGACCTCACTGCTTTCAAAAGATAGTTTTTCCATGAAATACAACGCGTATACGCTTTATGAAGTCAGTTGTTCGAAGTTGTGATTGTTTAAAAAAATTGTGCAAAGTCGTTGTTTTCCCCTAATTATGGTTTAAGTGAAATTCGACAAATCTTTTTTTATGCATCATTATTTTTCTTTTTGTTTGACATTCAACGTCCCTGATTTTTTTTAGATTTATGTATACAGGGTATCTCAAAAACCTTGACCGCGGTTTTTATTCCTTAAATATTGATCGCAGACATATACTGTAAATTACAAAGTCGCAAAATGCTATGAAATCGATTAAAATTTTCAAGAGATTAAACTTTAAAAAATACAAAATTTAAATTTTTATACGTACCCCTTACAAAAAAAATTCCCAATGAGTAAAATGTGCCCCATCTTCTAATAAGGTCATGTATAAAATTTTAGAATTTTATTATGAAAACTCTCAAAGATATGTTAAAACAAAGTTGGTGAAGGGTCGGTCAATCACAAATTAAAATGCAAATATTTACAACTTCAGTGTAGATGACGCAGGAATGCCTCATAAGGAAATAAAATATGCTTTATATCTTTAGTTTTAAATACAAATCTTAAAATCTATGCTTCTTGAAAAATGCTTTAAAATTTTATATCATGAATGACAGAATATAACTTAAAAATAGCACAGTCAATAAACTTGTAAAAAAACTTATGTAATCTTTCCTTTAAGTTATTATTTCAACAAATTTTTAATACTTTTGAACCAATAAATTGCAATATTATTTATTCAATCTTTACTTCCTTTGTTAATTAGTGTACGACCCCTAAAACACGAACATCCGACATGATTTTCCCTCTTTGCGAACTCATATCCAGGCATCGAAAAGTGGTTTTAGTCAGCATTTATGTAGTTTCATATCTCTGAGCCTTTTGTGATAAATTGCTGAAATTTTGCGCATGACCTTATTAGAGGATGAGGCACATTTTACTGATTGGGGAATTTTTTTGTACGGGGTTCGTATAAAAATTTAAAGTTTGTATTTTTTGAAGCTTAATTCCCTGAAAATTTTAATCGATTTCATAACATTTTGCGCTTTTTTTTTTTTTTTTTTTGCTCAACTTTGTAATTTACAGTATATGTCTATGATCCATTTTAAGGAATAAAAGCAGCGGCCAATGTTTTTGAGACCTCCTGTATATATAATATATATATATATAATTTAAATCCTAATTAATTTTCTAATTTTTGTCTTAAATTAGTTCATGCTACTTCATTTTATAATTTTCTCCTTTTCTTTTATCCATATTCCATTTTTATTCAATTATTTTTAATATGCGCTCTAAAAACGTGATGAATATTGCGATTCTCTCGGTGCTAGTGAAGGAATAAAATTTTCTAACGCCCATGGTTCTCTTTCTTGAATCGACACACATAAAAAAAAATCCCTATTAGAATTGCCTAGTAAAAAGCATTAAGGGATAAACTTTTCTCTTGTGTCACAATATGAACATATGCAAGCACCGGTTACTTCCATGTATAAACTATCCCCTCCCGTGGAAAGATAAAGTGAAGTGTATTTATTCCAAATTTGCCTTCATTTCGGACACTCGTCTGCAAAAATGTTGCATATATAATAGAGTAGTTGTCTAGAGTGGGGAGGCGGGAAGCTGTGAGACAATTCAAAATATGTAGTTTTCAGGAAGCAAATTTCAAAATATTGAATTAGAATATTATATATTGCCTTCCTTTACTTTGTTTGGCCAATTTCTCCGTGTCAATCTCCGATTGATAAAAAAAAAAGCATGTGCGTTTCAGCTTTTTTTGAGACTTTCTTTCTCTCTTTGTTTCTGTGAATAGGCGGAGTGTTCCAATAAAGTAAAACAAGCGTTGATTCCTTAAATATTGCAATTAGGCATGTACTTCCCATGTTTCTTAAAATATGATTTGCAATTATATGAAAACAGTTTGTCTTCTCTAGAGAGTAAAAGAGAGTTATTAAGATTAAATTTTTTATGTAGCCCATATAATGAAAAAGTCTGCGCATAAAATGTTTCTCTTACAGTCATCTATAAGCGCAGGCAAATTTATTGACTTAAGCTAATTTTTCCTACTTCTCACTAGTTTTGAATAAATCTTTCCTTGTACATTTTAGAGAAAATAGGCATATCACAAAATGTTTTTAAAAGGGCAAAATCAGCAAATAATACCTTTATTAATGCATATTAAATTTTTAAAAAAATGACCAAGTAACATATCAATTGAAATGTCACCAAAACTTTTCAAAATAAGCATCTTCCACCTGTACAAAGTTGTATCCTTCTAGCTATACTTGCTCACACGCGATCCAATTCGTCTCTTATGACATGCTCCTTGAATTCGTCGGCAAAGATTAGCTCCCTCTTCAGGAGAAGTGTTATGCGCAAAGAAAAAAAAGTATATGGCTCTATAAATCAAAGTCGAGAGGCGTCAGTCAATTGTTGATACAATTCATATGTCAAGGAATTCTACTTTCAAACATCATCTTACATCTGATGTTTGGTGAGAAGGAGGCAATTTGGTGCATCTAATTGCAACAGCGCATATGGAAGTACTGCCAAAGAGATTCATCCTTTGCTGCAGATATGCCATTCCAAACTTACTGAATGTATATGTCGCCATTCAGCGTACTAGTGCATCAAATGAAATCAATGAAAGAATCTCTGAAAATGAGACATCACACCTTTATAGAAAATAGTCCCTGATGATGAGCCTTTTATATGAATAGTAAATTTTTCTTTCCGAACTGATTGCGTTTTGCACTTGATGTTTCCATCCCGATTTAAGTAACATTCTTTTTTCCAAATCACATTTTTGATTAAAGGATTTAATTTATCTGCAGTATCCAAATTGTAAAACTCAAAATAATGATCACGATTGCAGTTGTCTATGAAATCAACGAAAGTTGAATGTATGCCAGTTATTGCAAGTATTCGCTGTATTGTCGTTGTTGAGCTCTGAACTATTTTTTTTTTTGAACTATTGAAATATTTTTCATTTTTTTAATTAAAATATGTGTCTTTAAGATAATATGCATGCAAAATGCGAGCAAAGAATTTTGTTTTCGTGTTCGGTACTCAGCTACTTCATTGATATATCTTAAATATTCAAATTTATTATAGATTTTTTTGACGACCTACAATAATCTACTGGAGTTGATCTGACATATGTCAGATCTTTTGAGGATAAGCAACAACAACAAATGTTCAAATTCTTAAATTCTTAAGAAAATTTTCGAAATTTAGAAACTTTCTTTTAAGTCATGATGTTTGGAAGATGTACTACTTGACAATAGATTGAATATGAAATTTTTTTCTACATAGAGTTAATTTGCCTTTTGGAAATAAATATTTGCTCTAAATTGTTGATAAATCCCTCTGAAATTAAAAATGGGCATATTTCTGTATAATTTTTGATAGAAATATTTAGTGAGCATAAAATGAACGTAAAAAAAAATATTTTATTTAACCCTTTTCAAATATGGCGGGCGTAGAAAATTTATCAATTTCCACCGAAGTCAAAATGTTCTTACACAATTTATCACCTAATTTAACGAAACTTTGTATTTAAGGTCTAGGGGCAAAATTAAGAGAAATACACACTTTTTCCGTAATCTTTTTTTGCGTATATGCATATATAATATATATTTCTTGGGAAACTCGGGATTAGGATTAATTCTCTTATTTCGAGGAGTTGATGCAGGTTTTTAATGAATTCTGCAGTTATTTAAACTTGAGACATATGTCGAAGAATTTTGGGTCCTATGATTCATTTTCACTTTTTAAAGTAAAAAATCACTTCTTTTTTACAGATCATAAAATTTTGATTCGAATAATTAATGCTGCCGGTGAATCAGTTCCGAAATATACTTCTTATTGGTTGAATCGGAAAGAATTATTTCAGAATTTAAAAAAAAATTGAATGTAATATCCTTAGCGGCGAGATAAATCATGAATTTATGACATTTTTTTTAAAATTACCTTGTTTAATAATATCACATCTTGCTGTTAGTTTTAAAATCATATTTTTTCAGTTCATCGATGCGTGTTTAGTTCTATTTTTTCAATTTATTTCGAAGTTTTAGTGAAAAAATTATGATTTACGTTCTTAAATTTTAATTTGTTTTGCTTTTGTTCATATTTCTTCAAACATTTTGATAGAACAAAAAAAATTCTCTTTATTCAAAGTTTCTACGAGCAAGGGGCGTGACAAACTATCATCAAAAATATAACATCAGAAATATTTTTAATTAATTTAAATATTAAATTTTTAATTTCCGTTTTTTCCTCTGTAATTTTAAGTCATTTAGTAATAAATGATGAAACTTCCGGATATGAATTATTTGATCTTTGGAGAAATTGAAATTTTTTTTTAAAAAACATAAAAATAACAAATGAATTAAATAAATCTAGACGATTTGTTAGAAAGACTTCTAAAAAATGGTTTTTCTTTTAATAAAATGCCTAAAATTACTGAAATATTAAAAATACGCTTTACAAAGCACAAATATTACAGAAGATTCTTTATAATTTTGTTCTATAGATGATATGTTGGGTGAGCATCGTTTACAGCAGTTTGAGAAAGATGACTCGACTATTAGTTTAATTAAATTAAATTAACGTCCCCCCTTAAAGCAACACTAGGGCTATTTTGGAACGAACCTCGTAAACCTGTCGGATGACGAAGACGACACCTGAGTTGGCATCCCCTCTCTCTAAATCTCCGCCCCACTCCAGCTGGTAGACATTTAGCCCCAGACGGATTTAACGTGCACCAGATCTGCTTACACGACGGCTCTTAGGTGGAAGCGGGTCTCGAACTTGATGCCCTCCGGCTCCTAAGCCGAGATCTTACCACCAGGTCACCACGGCCTTATGACTCGAATATGAAAGATTTAATATATCTGGTTTACAATAACAGGACGAATATGCATGAGAGACACAATGGCCTATAAAACTACAAAAAAGTTGCTCATTGAGGAGTAGATATCTTTTAATAGCTTTTAACTTTGAAAAATTTCTCTCGCAATTTTGAAGCACTTATAACAACAGTTAAATAATTTCTTAATTTTGCGGAAATATTAAAAACGGGGTTTTCTGGCCTATAATTTTGTATGCATGATTACAGTTTTTGGTTATTTCATGCCTTCTGCTCGTTATGCAATGATCATGCTACAATTCTACTGAAATGCAGTGGGTAATAGTAAAATTACTATTAATACTTATAACTGCTCGTGGGCAGCGGTGGCCTGGTGGTAAGGTATCGGCTTCGGCACCAGAGGGTTTCAGGTTCGAGACCAGATTCCACCGAAGAACAGTCATGTAAGCTGGTCTAGTGCATGTTAAATCCGTCGGGCCAGACGTCCTCCCGCTGATGTGGCGTGGAAGTTTGGAGGGGGGTGACATCTCTGGTGTCTTCCTCGTCATCTGACCTTTGTTTAAAAAGTACAATGTCCGTTTCCAAATAGCCATAGTGTTGCTTTAAAACGGGACGTTAAATTAACTAAACTCAAACTCGCGCTGCTCGTGCAAAGTCGTATAGCAGCTTTTTACTACATTCTTTACAGTACGCAAGTTCTATGAATAAAATGTAAAAATAATAATAAATGTCTTCTTTATTTTAGTTTTATTCTTTAGCTGAAGGGAAATGTTTCAGCAATTAATTGTAGATCTACTTGATTTTTTCAATGAAACGAAGCAATTGGCAGAGAAAGGAGTCACTGAACAACGGAAAAAGTATATTTTGAGCTATATGATAGCTAAAATTATCGCTTGGACTCTTGAAAGATAAATTATTCTTGAAGGCTTGAGCTAAATTTCCTGTGTAGTTACTCCTTAGAGTTAAAACCAGAATCTTGTACATTAATCGTGGAATAACTTTTTTCACCAAGCGAATTGGCCTTTCCACTTGTTTATTTTTCAAATCCAAAATTGCTTTAGTATTAATTAGTTTTTTTAACCTTATTGTTAATGCCTAATGTTTTCATACTCTGTAAATTTTCTTAACCATTTTTTTTATATTCTAGTTGTTGAATTTTCTAATTTAGCTTAGAAAATAATGCTAGTATTGATATTAGTCTTGTACCTGAAATTTCTAGAGTTTCTGTTGGAGCACTACAATTTGAGAAAAAGCAATCCAAAATTATGTTTTAAGAGATCGAAATTCTGTTTCGAATTGATTAAATAATAAAAGATAAAACCAGCTTTAATTCGATAGTCGCTGCTATTTAATCCAATGTGTTGGACTTTGTTCAAGACGTGTCATAAGTATAACAAACAATTCATACGCGACTTCGAAAAATAGAATTATTGAAATCTATTCAAGAAGCGTGGCACTGAAACCACCTACTTTGCTTCAGAGAATCGAACTTGGAGGCCAGTAACCATTTATTTTATTAAAATGTATCATGTAATAGGTAAACATTTCAACGATGATTTACTGCAATCACTTTAAAACCACTTTACCATTTATCACTTAGCTACTACAATCACTTTA